>BPLR01009264.1:0-98518 GCA_021605095.1 Caerostris extrusa
CTATGTTGCTAATTAAGCAATGTTTTTAAATGCTCTTCTTTGACCTGTTACGTGTTTAACGTCAAAATATTTTTAATACATTGTTATATTTTATTAAAAAAACATTTATGATAATTATAGTAATTAAACTCTTAAGCCAATACGTATAAAAAATCTTTGGTATTTTTGTTTTAAATAGTGGTTTTTCGTTTTTAATAGTTACACCCTACTGACATAACAACTAGATGTTATGGCAGAATGGTTAAAGCTCGTCTCAATCAACGTTTATATTATATATTATGTGGCGTTTTCAGTATAGCAATGGAAACTAAGCAATTTTTTTTTTCTTTAATGCATACGTATCACTCCTTTATAGGAAACTCTAATAAAAATGTGTTTCCTTTTAACATTATGTGTTTAAATGAGCATAAAAGTTATTAGAATGTAAAAATTAAAATAGCTCTTGGAGCATTAAAAATAATTTTACCATTTTCGTCTTTTATTATTCATCTGTGAACAAAAAAAAGTTCCAAAATTTATTATTAACGAATTAAAAAAATATTTAATAACTGCAAGAAACCCTTTATAACGTAAGTAAAAGAATAAATTTTGAAAACATTTTCTCTCACTTAACTAAAAATGCAGATTTAGGATCATTTTGTGAAGTGTTATAGTAATTAGGAATGATGACGAAGGAAAAAATGTAGTTTTATTATTTGATACATGTGATTAATTATTGTTCTACTAAATATATTTATCTCAATTATAAAATGAACGTAGCAAGTATTTAAATATTTTTAGAGTCTAAGCCGGTGTTTTTGTATCACATTTTAAATTTTTACCATGTTGGCTTAACGTGGATTTATCTGACACGGGAATCAAATGACATGGTTTTCTGATTACTTGAATTAAAAAAATGAGTTTGTACTGAAGCTCCTTCTACTAAGATTCATTTCAAGATTATTTAATGTAGAAAATAACCATTTGAGAAATAAAACTATAACTATTTGAAGTAATTTCTGTATTTTTTAAAAATGCTTTAAAAATGCTAAAAGTTTAAACAAATAATTAAAAACTAATAATAATTATTATTAATCAATTACAATTAAAGAATAATTGTAATAATATACACTTTTTGTAGAAAAGTTTTACTAAGAGTGTATTAAGTGAAGACATGTTTTGAGATTGCTGAAAAATTATAATTTTAGAAAATATATAGAAAATCGTAGTTGAAATAATTTGTAGAAAGTATATTTGACAGAAATTTAGCAGCTTAAATACTGCTGAAGGTAAATAATTTTGAAATGTTGTTTGAAGATATTATTCCAATCATTTCATATCTTGATTCATAATAGATTTTAATAAAATTTGTTTTATATTATTTATTTTTCTTAAAATTTAATAATTAAAATTAATTACAAATATTAAATAGGTTGATTGTAGACTATTTTTATAACGTTTTTGGAAATATTATACGATGATGTTACAATATTATTTTAAAACAATAATTATAATTTCACATTTATACTCAATTCTCTT
The DNA here is from genome assembly GCA_021605095.1 of Caerostris extrusa. Lineage (NCBI taxonomy): Eukaryota > Metazoa > Arthropoda > Arachnida > Araneae > Araneidae > Caerostris > Caerostris extrusa. The sequence continues at coordinate 1,519 of BPLR01009264.1, forward strand.
AAAACTCTACAAAATTCATTTTTGCCATTAGAAAGAAGCTTGGAAAAAGCTTTTATTATTTCTTAATATTTACAGTAAAATTGATAAGGACACATTTTTAAAAGATGTATATAAAAAGTAAATATTAATAATTTAACAGAAAAATTTCTAAGAAATCTAAAAAAGCATTATGTTTTTAAGACTTTTGCTATTTTTTTGGCCACTTATTAACTCTAGATATTTGCATATTATGTATTTTTTAAACAAAATTTCTATGTTTTTTATCTGTTTAAACAGTTTTTAATCTTTTTGAACTGTTTTTTTTTTATTATTCTAATACTTCACTTTTAAGTGCTCTTCAGACACGAAGAAATAACTTTGTCTCCCTCTGTTGTAAACAAATGTCTGACTTACATTTTGCAACAAATATTCATTAACATAAGTTAAGGTTTTTCTTTTAATTTATTTTAATGAAATTTATTAAGAAAGGCCTTAACTAATATGATATCGTAATAATTTGTTGGCATCTTTTATATGAAATTTACAATTAAAGGAAATGAAATTAAATTATCTTTTATATATATATTTAAATCTCCTTTCAAATTTTTTTGTGTATAAAAGATGCATTTTCAATGCTGAAGACTCCCCATTCGATTGTAAATATACATTAACACATTTACATTTAACCATGAAATTAGTGTGAAATATGACGGAATTTAATCTGTTTTAGTTACAAATTATATAATTGAGTAGAATTAATAGCTATTGTTGTTTAGTTTGCATATTAAAAAGATTTCACATGTAAAATAAGATTTCTGAAAACTGTAATGCTTTAATATCCCAGTATAAAAGGATATATATGATTTAATTTTGCAAATAATATTAATGTAACGTGTTTTCATTACATTGATTTCAATAAGCAAATTATATTTTAACTTCGTTTTGTTTCTTTTTAAGTGTGAAAGTAAGTTTAAGTGTAAGTTTCGTTTCGTTTTAAATGTGAAAGTAAATTTAAGAGTAAGTTTCGTTTCTTTTTAAGTGTGAAAGTAAATTTAAGTATAAGTTTCGTTTCGTTTTTAAGTGTAAGTGTTATTAATATGATACTTATTACATAATAGTAAGTTCAATGGAATACGTGACATCATAAGAATATTTTTAAAAGAAACTGTGTTGAAAAAATTGATACAACAGGACACTTAAATGAAAGAATGATAACTACTTTAATGATTTCTAGACTACAGAAACATACAATAATACAGATACACTGCCAAAAAACTAGGAGAGCGAAGAATAAAGAAATAAACATGATGAAAGTAATAAACAACGTTGCTGTGAAGGCATGAAATTCAACCTCGGTAACAAATACTTGAAAAGGATTTATATTCGGTAAATACAAATATACGTAAATGTACAGGAATGGAGAAAAAAATAGATATATGAAATAGTGTAATTACGTAATAAAAATACATTGAATAATTCAGGAGTGTTCCGTATCAAGATTTCAGTACACAAGATCGTTCAAATGCATATATTACTCAAATACAAACTAATGAAATCCATATTATGCATCAACTTTTAAATACTTAATTTCACAAATATTCATTATATAGAGGAATCTCAATTTAATTATTTTGAAACATTTATATTTATATTTCGTTAAATGTGATTTAGTCAAAAAGACATTCAACTCAGCAAAAATATAACCTTGTATGAATTAGATTTTTCAAAAGTATCTTGGAGTATGAATTGAAAGTAGAAATAATGAATACTTCACATATATTACATGATAAATACATAAGATACTACATATATTGGGAGATCTTCAATTGAATTGGTAGTTGAAACCATCACAAAGTTTGATTAATATAAAGGAATTAAAAAGGGCAGATTTCAATATGCAGAAATTATTTTTTAAGCTTGATTATGATGCAGATTTTTAATATATTATTGCATATTTACACCAAGAATACATTCAAAATGAGAATAAAATAATTAGTAATGACGGCAGAAAAATCGATTCTTATTTAATATCTTTAGGTTATTTAAAACCTTAGATCAATGCTTAGTTAAATCTTGGCATTTTAAATATATGCGCATTGCTGAATATTAGCACTAAGAATACTATGATGAAAGTGATTTTAAATAAAATAACTTTTGTCCATTCACTGATAAAAGTTAAATATAAATTTAATAAACTTGAACAAATAACAAATTGGTTAAATAACTATATTGGTTACGATATACATAATTTATCTTACATCTATTTTCTTTTCTTTAATCGTTATTGATATCTTTCATTCATTAATTCTTTATTTGCTAAACTTTTATTGCAATGCACAATATCACATAGATAGCGAATTACGTGTACCATAATAAAAAAGAAATGTATGCAAAACATTGTGTTCGTGCTATACAATTAAAATTGAATTGGTATTTTTTTTTTAAAATAAAGTAAGCCAAACAAAGAATAAAATGTATTTTGTATTTATGAATATGTATTAATTTATATTATAGGTTTCATAATATTATGGGATATGAATTTATTTTAATATAAATCGCTTACTGCTTAATTACTGTGTGTCTTGATACAGATTGCTTGTAAACATTGATTAGAGAAGACATTACAAAATGGATTTCGTCCAAATAATGAAAATGCAATTAGGGATTGCTTACATATTGCAAAAGTATTAATAGAGATTCCACGAAGAATTGCGAATTTCAAAACTTGATGTAAGTGATTTCACATCGGAATGTGAAGTATAATAACTATGAAGTAAAATCTTTAAATTATATATAAAAACTTTCGGTTTGAAAATTTCAAATATTTTTGAAGAATAATTAAAGATTAATTTTAAAGTTTCTTTTAATGGTTTTCAAAGCTAACATTTTAATTGATTAAATAAGTTAAGCATAACTATTAAAATGATTTTTAAATGAACCATTTTCTTATTCTAATTATTAAATATTTAAATACATTTTTCTACATGAAATCTGCAGTTCATGAAATTCTCTTTAAAGCATTTTTATTTTTAATTAAACAGATTAAGTAATTTTTAATTTAAAAATACATTGCTAAAATAAAGTATAAAAATACAATTGAACAAGTTTTTAACTATTAATAAATCGATACGATAGTAGGAAATATTAAATAGATAAACATATTTAATAAGAATTAAAAATACTTAACCTAAACATACAGTAAAAAACTTTTAACAAATCTTACTAACGCAAAAATAATTGCTAAATACATCAAGCTCGTTGTAATTTTTAATTAAAATTTTATAGAAATATTATTAAATTTTTTTTACTAATGTAATACATATATTATATGTAATATGGGACACTTACATATTATAATATGTGAGTTAAACATAATTTGCAGCAAATATGTACTTTTGTTTATGTAAATTTATCTTTTATTTTAAACTAGCATATAATAAAACGAATAATTTTTTAGATATAGTATTGATGTTTTATTAAAAATACAGTGTAAAAATTAAAAATCCTTTATTCTTGAAAAGAATATAAACACCTTGTAAAAGACTTATTAAAAATAAGTAGTGAAAAGTGCAATGAAAAAAAAAAAAAAAAAAAAAAAAGAATTTTGATTGTACTAAAAACAATTTTGATTGTAAAGAATAAAAATTATCATTAAAAGAATTTGGTCTGTTATATATAAATAATATACAAAATGCCCTTTATCCTCCTCTAGAATACTGTAACATCACATTAAGAATGGAAATATATAACCTTAAACCAAAATTCAAAGAATAGTTCAAATAGACGCTTCCCTTCCATGATCTGTCCTTCTAAGTTGATCCACCTGCTTGGACTGAACTGGTGGTTCTCCATTGACGCTATCCAGTCCATAGTTTTCTGTGCCTGCGTCAGCATCGTTGGCCTTCTTGCGCTTGGATTCAAGAAGCTTGAAGAAGTCTTGTTTAAAGTTGGATTGAAGAGATGAAGAAAGTAATACCGCATTTTCATCCTGATCATCGATGAGGGAGTTTTCTTCGTCAACTTCTTGATTTCGTCAAAAGTAACTGGCTGTGTGCGGTATCTGTTACGGGGACGATTCTGTCGTCTGGATTTAGTGTGAGGCTTAGCATATTCCACAACTAAATGACGATTCAGACGAGATAGATGCTCAGGATAAGTAATGTCCATATCAGATCGAACATTTCCCAGCGAATTTCTTGGTGAATTTGCAGCCATTTTCAATTCTTGTTGGTATTCCAAATCAGATCATGCAACTTTATCGTTGACGATGAAACTGTTACAGAATATTTGTAATGTTGTTTATAACTAGCAGAATATTATTGTAGGTACAGACGTTAATAATTGCACTTGATAAGAAGATGCCAATCTTTCTGAAAATAAAATAAAAAATTCGATTACTTTAATTGTGTTTACCATATAAAATAATTACAAATATATATGCAGGGTGATTTTTAATTAACCTACAACTTTATCAGAAAAGGATGCGGCAGTAGATCTACCCCCACCCCCGGGGTGCACCCTGGTAACGTCCTAGGCCAGGGGTCGGCAACCTGCGACTCGCGAGCCACATGCGGCTCTTTGAATATGAAGCTGCGGCTCTTTGTTCCATACGCAAATATTATTTATTTTATCAAAAAAAAAAACATCTAAAAATTGTTCTGAATCGATTAACGAGGATTAGGCACCGATTCTATCTCTCAGCTACTTGTACTCGGTTTTCACCGCACCCCTTCCCCCGTGACACGCGTCGTCACTGTCGTCAGCCCACCGGAAGCTCTCGAATGGCGCCGTCGTCGGATGTTTCTTTGTAGGTTTCATTCGAATATGGCTTCTTTGCGGCGCCACTAGAAATTGCAAAAAAAAAAAAAAAAAAAAAAAAAAAAAAAAAAAGGCGGCAAACCGTTTACAGATGGTGAGTAGGGATTGCAACATCGGACCAAAAGTTCAATACTGGTATTCGGTATTTTTTAGATCTTAATACCGGGATACCGGCTTTAATACAGATGGTAGAAATTTTAGAAAATGACCAGTTTTATTAGAGAATGTAAATATCACAAAAAAATTTGTAACTTATAAACTATGACAGTTTACAAGAATCGAAAAAGTAAAGGAACATTTTATTTATTTAAATCAAAAAAGAGTGTAAACATCACTATTCAGTCTGTGGTACTATTACAAATTTTAGAAATGTGATCTTAAAAAACATAATGCATCAATTGTACTATCATTAAACCTGGAATGTAATTTTATGCAAAAAATTACCAGCTGTCGAAAACGCTCTTTCAGCATCTACTCTAGTGGGTGGAACTGTTAGCAATGCGCGATAAACTTTTCCAAGTATTTACCTCTAAATCCCTCATCTTCAAATAAATCTATTTCTCGTCAGATTGTTTTGGATATAGTTGATTTCTGTATTGTATTTTGTTTTTTTTGAAAATTTTTAGTTACCGCCAATTCTAATTTATTTATGAGTATATATAATAAACCGAAAAATATTTTGCACTCTAAAGTATGATATGCAAATACAATGTGAATAACAAACTTACCAATTTAAAAACTATCGAAATATTACACTCTTTCTTCACTACTACAACCTTGTTTTCACAGATAAGAATTCCTAGTTTTCAGATAAGAATTCTGAATCAGAAATCACAGATAAGAATTCTTTCACAATTAAGAATTCTAAATTTCTAATAAATACCAAAAAAACGGTATTTAAACTTGTGAATACCGGTATTACAAAATTGTACAAATGGCTCAAAATACCGGTATTCTGTATCCTGGTATTGCAATCCCTAATGGTGAGTATGTCAAAGATTGCTTCATACGTGCATCTGAAGAACTGTTTCGTGATTTCAAAAACAAACCAGAAATCTTGAAAAAAAAATCAAAGATTTTCCACTATTCGCTAAAAAACAGTACAAGATAGAATAGCTAAAATGTCTTCAAATGTAACATATTTGTAGGTGGAAGATATTCAACTTTCTTCTGCCTTATCACTTGCTATAGATGAGTCTTGCGACATAAAAGACACGGCATAAGTTGCCCTTTTTGTCAGATATATGTTTTCCAAAGGTCCAAAAGAAGAACTTCTAGGATTGCTACCGCTCTCGGGACAAACTAGAGGGAAGATATAGCGAATGCCGTGCAAAAATGCTTTGAAGACAATAAGATCGATTAAAAAAATCGTTTCAATAGCAACTGATGGAGCCAGAAGTATGGCAGAAAAAATAAAGGGGCAACAACGATTTTTCAGAGCAAAATAAACCACAAAATTCTTACGTTTCACTGCATAATACACCAAGAAGCGCTTTGTGCCCAAACATTTCCGGCCGAAATAGTTGAGGTCATGAATTTGGCAATCAAGATTGTTAACAGCATCTTGTCAAAAGCACTCTACCAGCGTCAGTTTAAAGAATTCTTAAACGAAATGGAGACTCAGTATTCCGACCTCCTTCTTAACAATAAAGTGAGATGGCATTCCAAAGGTAAGGTGTTGAAACGTTTTGCTTTGTGCTTGAATGAAATAAATACATTCCTAAATGAAAAAGGCATTAATCACCCTGAATTAGAGAACAACAAATGGTTGCAAAAATTGTACTTTATGGTGGATATCACAGCGAAATTAAATGAGCTGAATCTAAAACTGCAAGGAAAGGGAAACCCAGCCTACGTTTTGGTTCAAGAATTGGTTTGTTTTGAAGAAAAATTAATTCTTTTTGCAGAAGATATTCAGAGCGGTAAATTACTTCATTTTGAATTTCTAAAGCAAATATCGCGATAAAACCAGTGCAACTGTTGACACGAGGTACTTCAGCACAGTTATAAAAAAAAAAAAAATTAAAGATGAATTTGCTGACAGATTTGAGCAATTCAAAACCAACAAAACCACTCTAGCATTCATAGTAAAACCTCTCTATACAAATAGTAACGAAATCCACATTGAGCCATTTGGAATTGATATTGGATCTCTAGAAATGCAATTGATCGATTTAAAAAGTAAAGCTTTGTGGAGTGGAAAATTTACAGAGTTGAAAAGCAAGTTGGAAGAGTTGAAGGTCCAGAACTGTATGTACGTAACGCAACAAAAAGTGGACAGCTTTAAAAGAAATGCCGCGAGTTGAGGCACTTATATTCGACGCATGGAATAGTTTTCCAGATTGCTACAGTGAGGTGAAGAAGTTGGCATTTAGAGTGCTGACTATCTGCGGATCGACATATTCTTGCGAGCAAGCGTTCTCTTGCATGAATATAATTAAAAGTAAAGTAAGAAGCCAACTAACAAATTAAAATTTAGAGTCGTGTTTGAAACTTAAAATAACAAGTTATGAGCCAAATTTATCCCAATTTTCTAAAACCATGCATAGCCAACGCTCCCATTGAATTTGTTTGCTGAAATGTATGTTATTGGGTTTTTTTTTATTTTAAGTACAAGTTACATTGTTTAGTAAACTTGAAATTTTCTACTTGAATAACCATGCAAAGCCAGCACTCCCATTGAATTTGTTTGCTCAATTGTTTGTTATTGAAGTACAAGTTAGTGTTGTAAGCAAATGTTTAATTGCTTTAATTTTTTAATTAAATAATAAGTAATTATCTAATAATGCCATATATATGTATTATCTAATTTGTTGTGAAAAACACTACTTATATATGAATAAATAGATATTTTTTCTTATGAATAAATAGATTATTTTTTTTTATCAAAAATCTTTATTTGTGCGAGTACTATTTATTGATGGCAAGAAAAAAATTTTGTGGCTCTTTAAAAACTTTGAAATTTAGTAAATTGTAATTTTTGACTCTTCCGACTCAAAAGGTTGCCGACCCCTGTCCTAGGCGGTTAAACGATTTACTACTATCGACATGCAGCAATGTTCCAAGAGAGATCACCGTGGGACTTCATATAGGCTGTGTCTTACAATGGAATGCGGGCGGCTTGTCTCAATCTAAGAAAGTTGAGATTCAACATTCCCTTGCTAGCTACGATGTTGAGACCATGTGAGTTCTATGAATCCATGTGATTTCTATCTTTGGGGTGATATGAAAGATTTGGTTTACAAGAAGAAACCGACAGATGGTATTAGCTTCAAAAGGTTCATAATTGACCCATTTAATAACATAAAAAAGAAACTCTTGAATTTGTAACTGACAACTTTATGACTAGGTTGCGCTGTTGTATCCCCATTGAAGGTTGAATGCCTTGCCCATTAAATTCCTTTTCCGTGTTCTTTTCAACAAAAAAAAATTTGTAGTGCTATCTGCAACGACTCGAGAGATATTTCGGTTAAAAGTTGCATGTTAATTAAAGGTCACCCTATCAAGTTGATATATATATGTATGAAACTACAATAATAATAATAAATATTACAGTTTACTAACTACAGAAGAAAACTAAGTTATTACATGAATAATCTATAGTTTAATAACTAATGTTAAAATTAAAACAAATGCTTACTTACTAAAAATGACTAAAAATATAAAAAGATATTCATTTGTTTAGATTTATAGTGAAACATAATTTTAATAACTGTAATTGCGACTATAATTAATTTTATTAAATATTATCAATGAGGCATGGTCTATTTTTGATTATTCTATTGATTTCTTCTTGAAACAATAAGTAATAGTATAATGTTATATTGTTATAAAAAATTTAAAAATCTGTTTTTGTTTGTATGATTGAAGATTTGCATATTAATTTTAGTACCATAAAAATGATACTTTTCTTTCACAAGCTTTAATTTTTACTAGATAATTTGATGTTTCCTCTGGTTTTTAAAAATGAAGATTGCATTGAAAATAAATTTTCAGTCTTTTTTTTTTTTTTTTTGAAGGAAATGGATTGTTAGTAAACTGCAAGAATTATCAAAGTAGCTGGAAATGTTTCAGGAAACTTGATGTTAACTAAGTTTATTTTTACATAGTCAATTCGAAAAATGATTCGTACAATTAATTTAGAGTTTTTTTAAGTGTCTGTTATGTTACATTCACCGTTCCGTTCATGAATGACTAATGTAAAATGGACATTTTTTGGCATGTTACTAAATAAAATACAATTTTTATAAAATATTGCTAGCGGAAGATAATTATTTAAAATATAAAAAACTTACTTATTTAAATAAATATGATTTAAAAAATAATAAACCGTTTATTGAACTAAAACATAAAATTTTCAACCTAAGTTTGAATTTAAAAGAATTATATTAAAAACTTGTAGTAATTGTTATTAATTAGATGAATAAGCTCCTTCCTTATTAAATTCGTTTTAAAGTGGGGCTTGCTGGACTTGTGAGCGTATGGTAACGTGCCCCTCTAATGTGCAGTAGAGCTGAGGTTTGATTCCGCTAGCGGAATTGGTGCAACCATTGCCATTAGAAATGATAAGATTCAATGACGATTGCTACAATGTGTTTTAAACATCTCGCGTTGACAGCCGGACTGCATAAGGGAGTTTTCCGGCTTTTCACCTTTACAACACACAATGCGGGGAAAGTTGTATCTAAAGCTCTTTCCGAATGGTAATTTTCTATCATCACGACCCGTTGATGAGCTCGTGGCAAACATTCATGGAACACGAGGTTCACTGATGCTAAAAAAAAAAAAAAAAAAAAAAAATGGTGTTTTCTTTAACTGTGACTTTATAAAGAACGTTTTATAATGAAAAATGTTTTATTCATTTTACAACGCTAAGACTCAATGGTGATTGCTACAATGTGTTTATATCTTCTCGCATTGATAGTCAGTCTGTATGGTGGAGTTTTCTGGATTTTCACCTTTACGACATACATATGCGAGGGAAATTGCATCTCATGTATAATGATATATATATCCATACATATAACTTGTAAAGTATAATTAAATAGATGACTAATTACCTTAGATTCTAGTAAAATTAACAATATGACAGGAAATATTTGAAATGTTAATAATACAAATATTACAGTTTAAAAATTATTTGTATAGGAAATTAAGGACACTCATTTGTTAAAACGCTGGAAACTTAAAATTTTTGCAATGCTCTAAAACCATAGTTCTAGACTAAAGAAAAGATTGATTGAAAAAGGACTAAAAAAGATTGATATGCAAAAAGGGTAAAGCTGAGTCAGCTTCAATTATATTTGGGAAAGTGATAGCGTTTCGAAAGTTGAGTTAGAAGAAGAAAGTTGAGTGAAAGTTTGTTCGAGAAATCAACAAGCTAACCTGTTGAAAGCCCTCGCGGAAGTAGAGAGCTGTGACATTTCATTTATTCCGAATCTTAACCCTAGATGATAGATACCGAAGAAAAATATTCTATTTATAACTTTTGGAAGTGGGATCAAAAAATCGAGAATAGTTCAACGTTCTTTAGTGACTGTGAGTGGATTGCAATTTTCATCTAATTTTCAAGCAGTTAAATACTTTATGAAGACTAGTATCACTTCAGATATTTTTTAAACAGTTTTTGCGGTTGTAAAAATTTATGAAACTAACTGAAATATTTGATAAGAGTATGGAAAAAGACGCAGGTTAAAAAAAAGTATGCATTTTAAAAATCTTCAAATACATTCAGTTATGAGATTGGATTAGTATGTAAATGAAAAAGCTTGATAATAAATAAATTGCATGCACGTTTACATAAAATTTTCTTACATCGAAGACCCACCAATCGAAATAATATGGATGTTAAAAAAGTTCAGTCTGTTAAAGCAAGTTATTCCAAAAATAACGTCTGTTTGATAAAATTGTAATATTTTCGACAAAATTTTTTTAAATATATTCATTCTAGAGTTTATGTGTGTAGTAGCTGTAATAACTTAACTAAATATCATAGAACATATAAGTGTGATAAAAAAGTAAAGGTAATGTGAAAAAATCTTAATGATACTCATATATTTGGATAATGATATTTTTGTAGCACATAGGAAAAATCGTTAGAATTATTTATAAATTTAAGAACATAATTTGAACAGTTAAAGCGCCGTTGTTAATTGAATTTTTAGTGAAAGCATAGAAATCGAAAACTGAGCCTTTTAAAATAACATTCTGGTGGCTATGCTGGATTTTTACAATGCGCTACCTTTTTTATTAAATAAAAGCTAAAAGGATCCTTTTAATAAATTATTATCATAAGAAAATAATGAAATAACCAAAAAATAAAAGTAATATTAAAAAAAAAAAAAAAAAAGCGCATGCTCTATAGCAGTAGTGTCCAACCTTTTTAATTTCCTCGAGAATCAGTTGAAAATAAATTTTTTTGCGTATCACTTTTAAAGAAAAAAAGATTTGAGACTCCCATAAAATATAACTTATTTAAATGCAATTGTTAAGCAAAAAAAAAAAAAAAAAAAAAAAAAACTAAAAATGCACAATCTGAGATATGCATAACGATAAATAAGCAAAAATATTGTAACATAATAATCTCTTTCTTTTACAGTCGATGATTTTTTTATTTTGCAAAATCAGGTCAAAGAATCGCTGAAATAAGAATTACCTTAAAAATACAAAATAAGAAATGATTTTATTATTTTATAAGAGATAAAATATAATGCAATACCAATTTACTAATAAATTTATAACAAATATGTTAATTTAATATTTTAAAAATTAAAATTCAATATTTTAAAAAAAAATATTTTTAAGTAATTAGAGTTTCAAAAAATGTCGATTTTTTTAAGCAAGTTTATGATTTTGCATTAGGTAGCATTCATAACAGAAATGTCCCATATGCCCAGCTGTATAACAGTGTCAAGTATTCTTTATGCAATTGAATACATACTTATGCGACAAATCCAGCTTCAGCAGCAACCAGCACGAAACCTTGCTGATTTAATTCACCAAGTGCAACAGGCATGTCTCACAAAATGACATTCGGCCTATTCATGACACAATACGATACAATAAATGATTGTTTGCCTTCTTGCATTTAAAATCATGGAAAATCTTACATTTAAAATTGGATATTATTAATGTATTACCATTTCACATTTGAAATGGTTTTTCTCAAGTATTATTTAACCTATGACCTTGAAAGTTTAATCCAATAAATATATTATCTAGATAAATGCTTTGTCTAAATTTCATTCCTTTCAACTAATTTCTTCTTGGTTTTGGGATTTCACTTTCCACCAGTCTATATATAAAGCGAATATATATACATATATTTTAAATGGTGCCTTAAAAATTTTATTTTAATTTCATTCATAAAAATTAGAATTCAAGTAGTTTTACAGCTACATTCAGTAAAAGTACCCAGATGACATTGTTAGTTTGCTTACAGATTAGGTTAATAAATATTTACTACATACTTGGCTCATCTATAAATTGTTCCCATGGTTCATTGTTAAATTTTTTTCTCTGGTTCAGTGTTAAATTGTTCCTCTAGTTCATTCATTCATTTCACTTTTGGATTGTTGCATATTTAATTTTTAAAATGTTCTAAGACACTGCTTTTTAACACTTTGTTAACGTTCTTGTTAGAATTGATAAAATTTTAACAAAATTTTATGTCTTCGAAATAAGTATCATAATAGTTTTGAACCAATGTTTTTACTTAAACTACTTCCATTCCATCCCTTTTTCTTATAAATAATTAAAACCATAATAGTTTTAAATAATAGATACATAAATTTTAAGCTTAAAAAAAAGCTAGAGTAAGATTATATAGAACCCTAAGAAGATAATATTGTGCAGTTTATAAGAGTAAATACAATATGTAGTCTCTTTTTGCAGTTTCTATTGTTTAACAGATTTCATTAAGAATGTTAAATTAATTGAAACAAATTTAAATTTTACATAAGGCTTTTTTCAATTAGATTCATTGATTTCTTTTTATATGTTGGTAAATTAGCAGGAGCAGGAAAAAAAATGGGCAGGAAAAAAATGCCACGATACTCCAAAAATTATTTTTTTAAAAATCAGTTAATTTATTTTGTGAACGAAAATCTCGAGACTAATATATTGGTAGATAGTAGCTGCCTGATTCTTTTTATTATTAAAAAAATAGCTCTATTTGCATTTAATTATCATTCAAATTGCTTTTAAGAGAAGTTAATTTCTGATAAGAGGACCATTCTGGCAACAAACATCACAAAAGCTTTATGGTTTCTTTATGTATGAGATAGTAGTTTATGTTTTTCAATACAACACATTTAAGAAGAAGAGTTTTATTTTGGTCACATTAAAAAACCACGTGGAGTAATTGTTTTATGTATCTTAAGCCAGGTTTCCTTGCAGCTACTTTTAACTTGATTTTTAGATAGCAACCAAGGTCTTAATTCAGATTTTGATGATATGAAACCGAGGTAATTAATGGAAAGTTTAACAGAATTAGAAAGAAAACACTGGCAAAGGCTATCATTGTATTTCATTCTAATTCAGGCATTGTGACATTAATTAAGAATAATATGTAACAATAGAAAGCGTATTCCCCGAAATGTTCATATTTATACGGCAAACTCTTCGTGGTATTGCCTTTTTTATATTAGGCAGATATAAGCTATCAGTGGTAAGGAATCGTTCTTTTAAAAGCTAATTAGTAAAAGATACACTCTTTTTGCACATCAGGGACCTCATTTTCAACACTCATTTCTCATTTCAAGTTCACGTGTATGTATGATTTTTGTATGACTCAAAATTGCTCTGGCAGTAAAAGGGATATAAGAGAATAAAAATCAATTAGTTAATGCTTAAGAATATAATAAGAAAAGTTAAAACTTAAAGTATTCATTATATTCAAGATTAAAAGCAAAATTATAAAAAACTCAAACTGTAGCTGCCTCAAATATACTAGAATATTCTAATTAAACAAAATAATTGAACAGAATTTTCAGCATTTTTTCTGGGTATCATTTAAAAAAAATAAAAATTAATTAAACGAAATAAAAATGTATATAATTTAGTATATTTTTGCAATAAACCTAAGCAATTAACTCACGCAAATCCTCATCGAAGAAGCCTAGCTTTTAAATTCCTTAATTTAATATTTCATTTCGTTCAACAAAATAAGCAAATAAATAAAAAATCTATCCTGCGTAATATGAAATTAACAAATACTTTTTCTATTACCACTTTTTAATGAAAAAAAAATTAAAAAATTATCAACCTGCTACAGAACCTTAAATTGTATTCCATTAACCAGTGAGATTTCAAGTAATTTAAAGAAGAAATATTATCTTGAAATTTCATTTAAAATTGTTTCACCAACAATGTGTTGAATACATGACTTAATTGTCTTACGTAAATTGAAAACATGCCTTAATTTCAGGAATTTAAAATTTATTTTTCTAATTACAATGAATATTTATACTAATATTCGCGTTAAACGAATCAGGTTTCGCGTTCTATGGCATCAGAAACAGAGTGCGTTTGACGTAATCTCAACCATATAAGCTGACGAGGAAATTTAATGATTCTAATAGTATTTCCTCAATGCCTCATATGTGGGAGTGTATAATGAGGAGAGCATTCCTTTGCATGAGGTATGTAAAACATTAAGGGTTTTCTCCAATCAGCATGTGGAATGTTAACTGACCTTACAAATTGAATGATGTGTGGGAGTTTAAGTATGCTTGTTTAGTTTGGTCTGATGCGTATTTGAATTCATTTCAAGGCAAATCAAATCTCAGTGCAGGACTAATGGTTGATTTTAAAACGGAACAGTGTATTCCATATAATTTCACTAGTAACTTTTCACTTTCGAAAATGTATTCGACTTTCATTTAGAACAGATTAATAGAAGTTATTTTAATAAATTTCATGTTTGATATTGCATATTTTAAAAAAACTCAAAAGAATTAAAACGTACTTTTACTCAAGTAATTAATGTCATGGAGTCTGATGAACGAGTGAGTAGTGCTCTGGCTCTCGGTGGCATAGGTTCGGGTTTGAAGATAGGCGATGCCAAGAATGTTTGTAGTGGCTCTGAATCGACTTTAAACCGTTGGTCCCGGTCTAACATGACTGTAGAGCGTTGGGCGTAGTGCTGACAACCCTACCCCGTAAAAAAAAAGCATCTCATATTTCGAAATCTTCCAGTAGGCAGACGGCATTGGCCCACCATGGAGCTATTGCGCCAATCATGATGAATTAATGTCATGGAGCCTGATGAACGAGGGAGTAGTGCTCTGGCACTCGGTGCCATAGGTTCGGGTTTGAGGATCGGCGATGCCAAGAATGTTTGTAGTAGCTCTGAATCGACTTTAAACCGTTGGTCCCGATCTAATATGACTGTAGAGCATTGGGTATAGGGTTGACAACCCTACCCGGTAAAAATAAACATCTATTATCTCGAAATATGTCAGTAGGCAGATGGCCTTGGCCCACCATGGATCTGTTGCGCCAAATGAAAAATTAATATTGTTTTTAAATAAAACGTATAATTATACCATCAATAAATGTTTTTAAATTGTATACGTCATTTGCATGCAAAAAACAATCTGTCAGGGAATCCTGCTTTCATGTTTAGAATTTAGATTCTGATTCTTTTTCAGTTTTTAAATCTGTAATACTTCACTTTATTCTTTTTTAAATCTACCATTTTATTTATTTGATTAAAAGTTAAGTACCCACCCCCTTTCCCCTAAAAAGAAAAACTCAAAACGTAACAAATACTATATAGGTACATTAAAAAGTTGACAAGTTTAGTATAAAATTCAATATTGTATTTTCATATGCCTGCTTCTCACAAAGATGTTTTTCTGAGAAGACTTTTGGCATTTTCGTATAAAATAAACGATTAAATGGACAAATTTATGAAATAGTCAAAGAGGCGTTTTTGTTACTAAAGAGATATTTTGTCTGGACAAAAATTGCATAATATTTTTGCCCTACGGAGAACAAATTGAATACAGAAGATCTTGTAGCATTATGAGCAGTATATACTTTTATAGCTGTAGTGGAGAAGCAGTCACGTATGCTATGTTATAATAGGTTTAATATATTTAGTTTACGTCTAGAAAAATAGTTCATCTATTTTACAGTAAAGGTAGAATGACTGGAAGTAAGCATTATATAAAAATAAGAAGTGCATTATTTTTATATATTCAACCAAAATTGTTACATAAAACTAGGAAAAACTCATAGAAATTAGCAAATCAAGCTAAAACATTTTAAATAAAACCAAATAAATTATAAATGATTTTTATTAGTTAATAAATATATAAAAATTAGTAACACAAAATCGTAATCGAACCTGTATTTAAAGTACGTAATATAATTATAAAAAGGCAAATAATTCACAATGCTATTTTTATGTCCCTTCCCAAAATGGGCGGTTTTATACCTGTTTAAAAATATTTTTTATTGATGTTATAATAGGAACATAATTCGCTTTTAAAATATTAATTTACATTCTATTATCCATTTCTACTTGTTTGTTTGGCTTATCGCTCTACGGTCATTTTGTGCACGCTTTAGGCTAATTAGACCGGGATCTACAATTTAACGTGGTATCCATTTCTACAGCATCTCATTTAAAATGTTTGATTTTCCCCAAATCATTATGCTTTATTTACGATATTCTCAAAAATATCAAACAAGTATCAAATTTGACAACTCCAGATATCCTAATTAAAATAATAATCGCTAGACTGCAGATTTTCACAAACACAAAAATGTAGGAATTCAATCCATAAACCACATTTTTGAGCAGACTTTTTTTCAAAAGATGAATTTTCGCTCATACACAAAAAAAACTTTTAAGAGGGACTAAATAATAGATAAACGTAATTCTATCTCTGTATTGCCAGCTGCATTAGAACAACAACAACATCAACATAATTTTGATGTTCTTATATGGCTTGTAATAGGACCTTTAATCTGTTATTTAAATTTGAGTGAAATTACAAAAAGTAGTTTGATTCACAAAAGTTCGGAAATTTGATCTATATTCAGAAAAGGATATGGATTGGTAGAAGTACTCGCTCATTAATTTATTGGTTATTTCTGAATCATAGCTGAATGAAAACATACATAATGAAAACAATTCTATACCGACTAATAGACGTACTTTCAAGCACTTATGATTTAGGATATATTTCATAGAAAAACAGAAAAAGTCAATTGTATAAGAATATTATAATGCTATTATACTACAATTATACCATATAATATACAAATGCTATACTATATACACAATTAAGGATTAAATATTATTGTAGAAAAAAAAAAAATAACACTATTACATCACCCCAAGAAATGTTGATTGAGGATTCTGATTATAAATGACGAAAAAAAAAAAAAAAAAACCATTTTGTCGAAAGGAGAAAGGAAAAAGCTGGATAAATATTTCTTCTGAAAAAATAAAATCTATATCCCAACTAAAAAACCCTCTCATATCAATATTTTCTATTGATTGTATGAAAGATAACTGTTCCATTTGAGAGAAGTGATCTCTCGTAGCCATTCAAATAGACAAGTTTTGATGGGAACCAATAAATTGTTGCTACTATAGGTTTCACTTTAGTACCATGATAAGCAGTAAACTGCGTTAAAACATTTAGAGAGAAATGTCTGAGTAGTAATTTATGTCTGAAATGCCTCAAAGAGATCTATTCCCTGGATGATTCAGTAAGAGATAATTTAAGAGGACATGTAAGTAACTAATCTTAGCTTACACATTTCTTTATCTTTAAAAAATAGCCTGACAAAGAAAAAAATTTCATAAAAATATATAAAATAGAAATGACTGTGGAATTAATTTTGTCGTTACCTATCTTTTATTTCAAAAAAGTAAATAAATAATTAACATATATCCCATTGAAATAAAAATTATAATTGCCACAACTATTGTATAATAAAATAATGGATGCTTAGGATAAAATTCAACTATTCAAAATAGTTTACAGCTATAACTGTTCATCTAAATAATATAACACTTTGGAATTTTGATAAAAAGGGATGGGAAGAAAAAGTTTTTGAATATGAAAAAAAAATTATTAAAAATTTAAAAGTGGAGGAACTATTATTGTTTTATTCAAAGCTATGTTGGTGACATGTTTTACAAAAGAAAATCATGTTGATCTCCATGTTGACCTCACTATTGTCAGCAATCCTCTAAAATCTCAAAATGCCATACTCAAAAATCTAGCAAAGTGTATGTTTGCTTTAATATCTTGCAGGCCTTTTGCTCTCTTTCAGGAAGTCCCAGAGAAAATATTATATAGATTTAATCTGGAGATTTGGACTAAAAAATCATAACAGAAATGACGACTGATGACATTTTTGCCTGTGTGATATCTTAAGACCACATTTTTATGAATTAGAGAAGCTAAGTACTCAATTCAAATAGCTCTTGCTAAGTAATTCTGCTTATAGTGGCGAAACGATGGAGTTTTGTAACAACTTTGAATCACTGCAATGTGATGGTGCACGTCCTAACTTTGCGCACGTGGAGTTAATGCAGCACAATAAAAGATGCAGAAAATTTACGTAATGTAATGGATGCCACTGAATTTTTACAGAAAGGAGAAATTTTTACAGTTCAATACTTCATTTGTGCGAATTCATCAGAATGTCCCACAGAAGCCACAGAATGTTCCAAGGCCCTTCCGAATCAATCCCACAGCAAACAAGGGACTTCAGTGAGAATTTTAATCATGCATTGAAGCCATTTGTTTGCAACTATTGAACAAGTGAAAGTTTATAAGGATAACAGATAGAGTGTTTCGAAGAAAATTGCATTGAATAGCACTTGTTCTATTTAACATTTGTGTGTTACTAATGCTGGCTATGAAGTTAGATGCTCTACTTTCTTTCGTTTGGTCTCCAATATCCTGATCATCGAATTTTATGATAATTTCCATCAACATCGAATTTTATGATAATTTTCCATAGTCCATTAGAATTAATTAGGCCTCTCAAAAACATTTTCAAGTTGAGAAATGTTCATAAAGTTTCTGGTATTGATTCATCATTAAGAAGGAAAGTTTCATTAACAATGCTCGATTTTGTAATCATTGCATCATCTTTAGAGGTGAACAAATGACAATGGAAACAGTTCTGCGAATGAAGCAAATGAATAATAAGGTTGCAAAAATTACCAGATGGCTTCTAAGAAGATGTACAGTAATGCATCTTTTAATGATTATACTTGCAATTAAATTTTGTTTGATTAATTGCGTTTTTTTCATCCTCTTATTAAGCAATTCCCAAAGTTTGCTGTTTTTCTGATGATTTGAATAAACTAACTTATCGTCATAAGATAACTTATCGAGAAAAATTCGAATGAAATTACTTATCGACTGAGGCACATAACTATAAAGATTTACAGTATTTCAACAGGTATTTAGATACGCAAGTAAAATGCAACAATTATTTTTCTTTTATAATTTTTCATTCCTTTAATTACTATATTTGAAGCTCAAGATGCTTTATCATTCAACAATAATGTATTTGAAACAGTTTAAATGTGAAGTACAGAATAAAATTACAAAACAATGTTAAAAGAAATCGATGTCAGATCTAAGTTCATACTAATGTATTGTAAAGTACCACAACAAATGATGCTCCTATTCCGACCTTTGAAGTATGACGATTGTTCACGGAAGTATTCATCTAAGACTAGCCATAATGTGTGATGTGAAAAACTCCGTGAAAAGATATAAGGATATTATTATGGAGCTCTTCAAATATTTGACATATTGATATAGTGTAGTAAGTCAAGGCTGAAAAATGTTAAATCTGTTGTGGTTTCTGCCCCTTCCACCAATACTTTCATTGTCAAATGCTCGAAATTAGTAAAAGACAACGTCCTTGGTCTTTAAAACCATCTTTTACTTTCAAGACAAATCATTTGCTAAATCTGTTCTTCGTTGAATGAAGAAAACTTATACAACAGATATTTGCGGACTAGAGAGTTGATGTAACTGGCATCCAGGGAATAATTTTCTTTTATCTTTATATAGTCCCAGTTTTGATGTAATTATTGTTATTGTTAAGAGTTACTGTTTTGTATTCCATCTTTATGCATTTGGGATGCATGATGTAAAATCAAGTGCTTTTGCAATAATAAGAATTAAAAAAAAAAAACTTTCAAGACAAAATTTTTAAAGTTAGTATCATCGGTCTTTTATTTTTGTTTTCAAATCATAATTTCACATGCTTATTTTGAAATTGTATCTTTTCAATGGGAAATAAAAACTATATATACGATATATCACATTACATAAAAATTATTATCAAGCATATAAATAATTTCTTCAAATTTCAGGGAATTTTTAATAATCTGATATAATTTTGTTCTTCATGCAACTATTCTATCTATATATAAATTTTATGACATCGATTTTAAAAAATAATATTCATAACTATTTAAGAAAGATGCCATGAAAATTAATCTACAATAGTAAATATTTTAAGTTTATTTTGATAAGCCAAATGTTTACTTAAGGACTTGAATTCTATTAGTACTGTCTTGTTTACAAGCTTTCAGATGAAACGTAGTGATACGCAGCCAAAATACTTTGTTTAAACCACACAGAATACTATCTAATGATGTTTCGCTGTTGACATCAGATTATGCTCATTTCTGTCAGTTAATAACGACATTGGATGATTTAATGCCTTTTGAATGTTTTTTATTTTTATTACTCTTACATACTTTCTGTCTTCAAATTCAGGAATGCGCCTTTATTTATTATTGTTAACTTTCGGAAATTTTAATTTTATAATTATAAAATTAAATATAATTTAAGCTAAAATTTAGAATAATAGAATTTAGCTCATATATGTTGTATATATAGTATAATCAAGTGAATTAAAGTATTTGAATAATGAAGGAGTAGAAAACAAAATAATTACGGGTACAAGTAGTTATTTTTTATTTTATCCTTCAAATTGAAACTGGATGGCGTTTTTACAAAATAATGAGATTGTAATTTTTGAAGAAATATTTTTCGTCAACATTACATTATGGATAAGTTGTTCTTTTACAAATGTAGGGTATGATTTTTGTAAAAAAGGCGTATTAAAAAAATTCAAATTTATTGATATCACTTTTTGAAAAAAAAATTTTTCTTCATAATATATTGTAAAATAGATGTATTACATTATTTAAACGGACGTGCTTAAATACGATTGCAATATAATAATACAAGCGTAATTGTCTTAATGCCAATTATAGCGAAAAAAATTTGAAAAATATCTTTATTTTAACATCTTTTAAATTTGAAAATTAAAATCTTAATCTCGAAAAATGAAAAAATTGGCTCTGAGATGTTTAAATTAGTTATTAGTTTTAAATGAGTTTATAGTACGAACTAAGCGTTGTTGATTCTTTAATGTCAGCTCAATGGAGTCAACTCAAAACAAACGCTGTCAGCAGCTTCAAGGTTTATTGGATAAATACATAAAAAATCAGGGCTTGATATCACTTAACTGCAGTTAATATAGTGCAAGAGAAAAGAAAATGACACAGGAAAAGAATTATTTTCAGTAGTTTCATCATTTAAAATCTACTTCATTATTGTAAGCATTAATAAAAACGAACTTCCAAAACTTACCTTCAGCTGAAGTTACGGAAAGCTCAAATGATTGCATAAATATTTATAAAGACAAAAATGAGGATAGGAGACTAGTTTAAAATTATTCCATCTACAGGAAGCAAGAAGTGAGGCAACTTTACCTTTAATATATTTTGGCTCTGGTGGTTACGAAACTATAAAACAATAGGGAAAAACATCGAAACGCTTTTTAATGAAACAATTAAAAAAATTATAATTATTTTTCTATTCTATTTTGCAAACATTAAAATTGTTTTCTAAAAAAATAATTAGTTCGCAGAAGGTTGTTCCGTAATTTAAAATTATCAAGAAAAACACGTAATTTATTTCTTTTATTTTATAATCTGTAATATTGGTATAATGGTAAATTTATGAACGTAATATATTTAATCTTATATTTAGATTAATATCTAGGTAGATTAAACATAAAGTAGCTAAATTTTTGATAGAAAAAAGGAGTAAAATTTTTTTACCAAGGTAAAAATTTTTCTTAATGATGTTTATAAAACTACATTATTTATGAATCTCACTGAAAAAATCACGAGGAAGATTCATTTGATTAATTTATTAATCCCTAAAATTGACCGTGACATGCTTTTTAGATTTTGAATAAATGGTAGTCATAAAAATAATTCACTGACATTTTTAAATTATTTATAATGTGCTAATTTAAAACGATATCTTTTCAGCGGACTTTATTTTAAATCATTTCTAAATAAAATAATATTGTAGAAGAGAAATCACATAGCAACAAATTAAATAATAAGAAAAATGATCACTAATTTTTTTTAACATGAACACTTATTTTCGATTATCCATGATATAATTAGTGGAAGCTACTTACAGAAAAACATATGAAACTGATATTGTAGTAGAGAAATAACGTAGCAACAAATTAAATAACTATAAAAATTGTCACTAATTTTTTTAACATGAACACTTATTTTCAATTTCCCATGATTTAATTAGTAGAAACTATATACAGAAAAACATATGAAACTAACAGAAATGCCGTCAGCGATCTATATATAATCAATGGAAGTGAAAAATTACAGCAAAGATTATAACATGAAGAATATCTAAGTCTTTTCCTAATACGTCAGAAGCAAGTAAATAAATAAATAAAAAGCATCCTAGACTCTATTGAAGAATGCAATAATAAAAATAATCATCTATGTAAAGATCGCTGCTCAAAAGTAAAAAGCTTTCGTGATACTACAGCAAACCATCTGTTGTGTTTGAGCTTCTATTTTTGATGAACAAGTTTAAGTGGTTTTGTCTGGGAAATGTCTTCTCTTTATTTTGTGGATGTCTTCAAAACACTAGGGCTCTTGTTTGGAGAAGAAAATTGTTGATTTAATTTATGGTACTTTCTCTTAAACGAATCTATTAAAATTTGACGTATGAAATGCACAAAAACATTCATCGTATGCAAATTAGTGTTTTTAAAAATTTTGTTTGATATGCAAGTTCCACAATTTTTAACTATTTCTCAAAAAACTGTTATGTTTTTTAACTAGGGAATAGACGATATAATTAAAAAAAATGTCAATGAAATAATTCTTAGCAAAGAGTCGGCGTATTACGAGCAAAGAATATTTTCTATAATTATTTTATTAGTTTTTGATTAGTTATTATTAGCAATAAGCTAAAGAAGCGAATAATAAATTTTATTAATTATTTTACAGTATATTACATATTTAAATTTTATTACATACAGTAGACCCACGAATCCCTACACTCGTCAATTCAACATTCCCACTACTCCAAAGCAAAAGCACGTGACTTGCGATGAGTCATTCTTTTCTGTTAAAACATGAATTCTTTCCCCACTTTGCATTCTATGTCAGTTCTTATTTCGACCTCCTGGTACAAGAATTATTTTTTAACATGACACTCTTTTATTATGTTATGAAATTTACATACATATTTTGTATTTTTGCCTTTGCCTACATTAAAATACATATTTAATGAAATGCAGTGTATATTTTTCTATTGATCGTCTTATAGTCCAGATACTTTCTGTAAGCCGAAATGCGTCAGGTACCATAGATGTCCGATAAGAAAGAATTTTCTTTTGTTTTTAAAAATTATGACTGAAATTTTTTTAAAGAAATAATTATTTCATGCTGCCTTTTGTACAAGATTAAAATGGCCATTTTTTAAGTTTAGAACTACTTAACGAACATGAATATGGATTTTAATGACAGTAATAATTTAATATAATTGCATGAAGTTGGGATTTCAATAAAAATAAAATTTGAAAAATAATTTTCTTTTATATTTAGAATATTAAATTAAATAACTACCATGTTTTAAGTGAGCTAATAAGTGACAGTAAAAAGAAAATTATATAATTCTCTGATATTTGCTGTCAATAATCTTTGTCCTTTTTGTCGTTGAAGACATTTCCCCCTCTCTTCTGTAGAAAACTTATGACAGAAGAATTCCACTATAGAACTACTATATATAATTTCACTATAGGATTCCACTATAATACTACTATATTATTCCATTATAGAATTCCACTATAGTACTACTATATTATTCCACTATAGTACTACAATATTATTCCACTATAGTACTACTATAATATTCCACTATAGTACTACATATTATTCCTCTATAGGATTCCAATATAGTACTATTATATTATTCCACTATAGTACTACTATATTATTCCACTATAGTACATATTTACTATACTATAAGGGCCTCTGTCTGTTGTCTTCAAATATATATTGTTGAGAATGCGTTTTTACATGATTTCCTACAAAACCGACATTTCAACTACAGTCTTTAAAAAGGAATGCTAGTTTATCAAGAACTGGGGAGGAGGACAGGATCCCACGCGGAAAGGTGGTCCGAAAATACACTACAACGGGATAAAAATATGCCTTCATAGCGCAATTATTTGCATCTCCAGAGAAGATTCCTTATTTTTTTCGCAACTAGTGTAAAATGTGTAAATGCATATAATTATTTACGATTTATGACTATTTTTGTAGTGAATCCTTATGTTTTTGTTTCTTTTCCTGTCTTTTTTGAGACAAGTGTGTAATGTTTACAACTGCTCTTACGATTTACGAATTTCGGTGGTTTTACGGCAGGGTTGTTCAACTTAAGGCTTGCGAGTTGGTTGCAGCATAGCAAGAAATCGTGAATTTTTTTTGTATTCTGATAATATAAAAATATGTAAGAAGTAAGGTTTTATTTCACTTGAATACTAATCTAGATTTTTTATTTTTATTTTCTTCTTATTTTTTTCAATGGTTAAAATTCCTTTGATCTGTTCAGCAATTTAGAAGGATGCACAAAAAGAAATAAAAAGTTATTAGTTAACAATATTTTGATTGTTATAGAGGATATTTTAATTTGTGGACTATTTACTAATTATTGCTTAACAACGTTTAATTGGTATATATATCTTCAGCCAGAGATTTTATTCTTTAAATGCGATCGGTCCATGGAAATTAAAAGGTTGGAAACCCTTCTTAATAGTTTTTAAATTGAAAACATCAAACTATATGTTATTTTCCTTACAACACGCATATAACACCCCCATAAAAGGAATTTTAAGACTAATTGTGGATGGAAGACAGAAAATACTACAATATTGGATTCCGTGTGTAATCAAATAATTTAACAATCTGAATAAAAAAGAAAGAAAATATCAAAAACAAAACAACATTGACACAGAAAAAAATAAGTTATCACATACTATGACACTATGTCATTTTAAATTTTTATTAGCAACAGTTAATATTAGAAAGGCATAAAGTTAGACACGACAGTTAAATTTTTAAGAGATAGACAACTAATTTTTTTGTGGATGAAACCACAGCAACTCAATCAATCTTTGGAGTAAGAAGATTATAGATTGATTGAGTTGCGATAATTTTTGACATATCGGTAAATTTTGACATATTTATCGATATGTCAAAATTTTCTTTGACATATCGATCAATCCCGAAAATTCTAATTTATTCTGCAAAATATTTTGCAAATTATATATTTTGACTATATACTAACGCAAAAACTTTTAACAAAGTCTGATGACTTCGCGATTACGGCTTGGCATGTTAGTTGAGAGTGCTTGGTCTTTTAAATACGTTGTATACAAATGTAGTATCCAAGTTTCGTCATACTAGATTGGTACAGAAGTTGTGATTCGACGATGATTCTGGATTATGAGGTCGACTACCCTAATTACTGCAGTCGACAGGGGTCTGCAAGATTCGAGGTACTGGAATAAGGTTAAGTGGTTGAATAAGGTTAAGATGTCAAACTTGCATGGGAATCACAGCAATTAAAATAACTGTTAAATCTTCAGGGTGTCAAAATTTTCCTTTCTTGTTATCTTAAAATCTGACTCAAAACTGTAAAATTGCAGTTACTTGTCTCACCGTCTTGTACTATCTCCATTCCTTTTTTCTAGCAAATATTTTCAGTTAAACTCAAGATGAATTCAGTAATTCGACTAATAATTATTTTTCTAAATAAATAATAGCCAATTAATAAATATTTTTATTTAAGAACTGAAATTGGAATTAATGATTCAAATAATAGAAATTTGTAGTTTTTATTTTAAGTTCCAATGCCAATAAAGATACCGATTAAATGATATTCACTAATGTCTGTATGATTGTGGATTAATTAAGCTTTGTTACAATACTACCTGCTTATTTTTTCCTCTTTCTCTTGCTTACTATTACACATTCTTAATAATTGAATAAAAAAAAAAAAATCAAAGAAATTTTTTAAAATTTTTATCACATGATGAAAACTGATATATATAGCATGCATGTCTTTTCTCTTATATTCTTTCTTTAACTAAAAGAGATCTATAATTTTATGAAGTCAAAACTAGAAAAATCATAATTCAGACAAGTCTTTAAAATTAATAAATGTATATAGAAGATTGTATAAAATATGAAGTAATCGAAAACTATTTACATTATTATTTTTATTCTGCGATTGTCTAAACATTATCATAGTAACGTATCTGGTACGTCATAAGCCTAAAAATATGAAACATCTTAGTGGAACTTTGAAAGACAGATAACAGAAGAACAATATTTTTTTAAGTCTAAAAAGTTGATAGGCTAAAAAAGTTTTTAGGTTACCAACATGATAAGCAAGGCTGCCAAATCTGAATCACTGAATAAACTTATCTGACAAAAATTCCTGTAGCTATATCCCTCAAATCCGAAATTACATATTTTTTATACAACAGCATTCATTGCTAATCTGCATATTTCGACTAATCATTTGAAGCACCCTGGAATAATACTTTTGTTTCAACTTGTAGACGCTTTATTATTTTTGCAACTCTCAGATTCTAATATCAGTGCTTTCGAACGAGTACATTGAATTTGCTCTAATTCTGTCTCCTTCAATAGGGTATACCCACCATGCCATCCTACATTCGCGGTACTGTTGTAAGCGAGTCTGGCAGAACAAAAGGTTACGTCAGAGACACACATCAAAGTGTCGTTCAGATCTAGATGCCGGAGTAAGGGGGGATTCTTTGTAAAAAGATATAAATATATCGGTGAGTTTTCACGTGTTGTTGTCGCTGCCAAGAAAAGCTTGATGGCAGGAGCCAGAGAACTTTGCTTTGTTGACAAAATCAGATTTCGCAACAAGCTGCCTCGTTTTACGTTTCGAAGTGGAGCGTAGTAATACGTCTTAAGAGAATTTTATCGATTTTTTTCTACAGCTAGAATTTCAGCGTAAATAAATGTATTTTGATAATAATGCATACATAATTATTAATTGCATAAATAATAAATGCATTACATAAATTATTGTATTCAATTTCTCTTTTACTAATATCAGGAATATTTTATTACGTTTGAATTTACCTGTAGAAGTCTTCCTTAAGTATATATATTTTTTTAAGTCAAAGAGTCAATAATAATTTTTTTCTTCAAATCAAATAGTCAATAGTAATTTTTATGCTAAATCAAATAGTCAATAGTAATTTTTCTTCTAAATCAAATAATAAATAGTTAAGTTTTTCTTCTAAATCAAATAGTCAAATTTCAAATTTATTTAAGTTTGCCTATTTTTTCCATCTAATATTGTGATTGAATACAGAAAAGATTTTATAAATATTTTGTTTGTATTTTAGCCTCTTTCATTATAAAGCTGCCATAAGTTTTTAAAGAAACAAAACTCAGAATTTTTCCAAACAAATGCATACTATTATCTTAGAAAATACTTTTTTGGAGTTCTTTGGATATTCAAAAGAAAGTACAAAAAAATCTGACAGCTTTGGCCCAAAGTTTGAATTATCGTCAAAAATGCATTTTTTCGGGAACAGTTTTGAAAATATATAAAATTTGACCATGGCTATGCAAAAAAACACGTTTTCTGCTGACGATTTTTAGAACTAAATCTGATATTTTTATGATTTGCAAAAATAAAAATATTTTTTATTTCTTTTCTAGAAAGGCTTTACAAAGCAAATGAAGGAAGCAACATTTTAGTGAAGTTACATTATTTTTTTTTTATTTACTGAAAAAGTTTGTGGATCAATTAAAACCAATTTTTATCTTATGACTTAACATTATTAGTCCTAAGTATTATGAGTAGCGTGGCTGACATAGCAGAAAATCACTGTTCTGCTATTGTGAAAAGAACGTTTATCTTTAATGTTTTTGACTTAAATATTTGGAAATATTTGTTAACGTGTCTCCGTGTTTACAAAATATTTCCTCGTGTTTACTTTAGATTTGAATGTTAAAAGTGAAATAACTTATTGGTCTTACTCGTAAATAATAACATTCCGCTGCAAGCGTGCATAAAGTTCTTTAACATAGGCAACTGCTACTGATAATTAACGTTATTTTCTGTCATACACTTTTATTCTAGTAGAAAGTAGTTTCGAAATACATGATATTTAATGCGTTTGTTCATTTTAAATTTTATAATTGATTAAGTTTTTATTTGTCTGAAATACATTGTGCCATACAGTCTGAGAACTGCTGATACACACCATTGATTGCGTGCATCATGGGAGTAATGCAAGAAGACTCAAAGAACAGGGACACAGGAATAAAATACAATAAAAATAATAAGAATTACAAAACAAAAACATATGAGTCTATGGTAAAAAACGAATTACAAAACGGATATGGGTAGAAAAGCATGAGTACTGTAGTATGTCCCAAACTTTTTTTTCTCTCCATGATAAAACCTTTCATTTGGGAGTAATCCCCTTACTCTCATAACCCATCCTTTTACACAAAATGTTTTACTGTGTTAGATAGTAATATTCTTAGATCATTTAACAAATGAATCACATTTCTAGACTTTAATTTTCGATTTTGCATTTTACAATTCATTTAAATTTTTGAAAACAACCGCATAACATGAAAAAACATTATAACAATCAATATAGAATTATTTACTTACACATTCTCACTTCAAGCCTGAAGCAGAAGACTTTAGAGACAAGATGTATTTGGATGTTTTAACCCACATTTAGAAAATTGTTTTAAAATACCTTAACTTTAATAAATCTATATTCAAAATGGATTCCTTCAATAAAATTTTATTCATATGTCTAATTTATTTCATCTTGAAAGTATGAAAACTATAAACAGATAAATGTTATTTTAGGCCTTCAAAACTGAATGAGTGTTAGGGAAAAGCATTGAAATTAACCCAATGTCATGTGCCTCAATACTGCTTTTGAATAGTAAGTATGGCTGCAATAAGTTTATTTTGTCCTTTCCCTGTATTGTCATTGATACAGTAAAAGAATGTACTCATTGCGAAATACAACACATATTAGGAGCCAATTCCCTACCATCAAGCATAAACTTCATTGGAACTTAACCTTTTATCTTTTAGCCCCCCCATCTTGCAAAAAAAAGTATTATCATAATTTTCTCTAAAAAAATTTCCATTACTAAACCAAATATATTAAAAACCTAATGAGAAATCTAATCTAATCTAAAAATCTAAAATCTTATATTCTATTAGCAATACCTGCACAAAAGACTTCTGACTCAAGATAGAGTTATTCAGATTATTAAATTCCAAAAAAAGTGTGTTTTATTACTTGCAATCAAGTAACGTGTGAACTGAAGTCTTCTTAATTTGCAAGTTTTTATTTTTTGACTCTGAAAGAATGAAATATTTGAATGACAAAATGTGGTTTTAGACAGTAGCACTGAGTTTAAAAACAAATATCTTTAAAAACTTAACATAATATCAAAAATTACAAGTTCCTTATGAATATTTGGCCTGAATATCGATTTTATCGCTGCCAAAGCAGAACGAACATTCTGGTTTAAGTAAATTTCTGTAAAAAGAAACAGTCTAATGAATGCGTTTGGATTTAATATTGCAAAACCTTAATCAACATGTATTCAAATCTTCTATTAGGTAACTTTTTAAACTTTTCTTTTAAAGTAAAGTTATCGATGAGTTACTCTTAGCAGATAAGTATTTTCAACTGTTTATGTACAAATAGAAGAAGAGGAACCGATCGTTACCACACAATCAGCGCTGTTTCACATACTACTTAAAAGTACTTCTCTTATTTCTCTTATAAATACTTCCTTTACAATTTTTACAGATCAGAAGGGATTAATTACTAGTGAATTTGTAGTTCTTGGTAATTAAAGTCTTCGCTCATTAAATAGCTTTCACGGGTTCTTAGTTTTCTTGTATTGCTAATAGATGTAGGATGGCTTAAATTTTATCTGTAGAATATTTGTTGCATCTCACTTTTAATTCCTTCCCTTTTCCTCTTTGGAAGTAGCACCCATTATTAGTGAGAATCATTGCAATAAGGAAAGAGTTATGTATTTTCTAATAGATTTAAAGACAAGTTGAAGTTCAAGATATTCATAAAATATTTAACTAATGCAGTTCACTCTTTAGAACTCACAGTTCTATAAAGAAAAAATTTTTACAACTAAATAACGAATAATTTCATTTAAAATGATCATTTTGAAAATTCAATAACAACAAGAAAGTGTCTATATCATTATTAAATTTTCTGAAAGATTTTACTTAAAAAACTGGGTTTCAAAAAAAAAATGCTTGAAACTCTACATTTGATAAAGTATTTAAGAATTAGCGAAGAATTTTTTATGGTATAAATTCAACAATTTTATGCAATTTCTATGGAATTTATTAAAAAATATAGCTACATAATAATATATATGAAATTGATATTAATAATTGATATTTTAAGGAAATAAAATTTACGGAATTCAAGTAGACTTATGACCTACGAAATTTCCTGATGTTTAATTAATATTAAACACAAGGAAAAAGTACAACTATTACGAAATAATATTTTACGATATAAATTCCTTCTCTTACATTATCAGTATACTAATTTTTATAAACGAATTAAAGGGCTATTTTGTTTTGTCTTTAATTCGATAGAAGTGACTTTTCCATGGATTTGGTAATAAGCTCAATCATTATAAGATTATTACTCAATAAAAATTTTCAGCTAATTATTTAACTTGCCACATTAAAACTTCTGACTGCACTTTGAAAGGTATAGCTCTCTAATATCTCATTTTATTACGGTGTTTTACTCAATTATTACCACATATCTTGAAATAGGATTCCAATCACTCCATATGCTGACCATAAATTGTTTACTCTCTTTTTTTAATGGTTTCTATACTGTCTCTTCATTTTTAATAATAAGCTCGATCATCAATAATTTTAAGCTCAATTAATAGTAATAGCTCAATCTTATGTGATTCACTATTAAAAGATATTAGTGAATGAAAATGCCATTAAAAAGATAAAAAATATTTTTATACTTGATTTTAAGAAATTATCTCTTTTGAGGGGGATTTAAAATGATTTTCTAAAGAATTATAAGCTATATTATAAAGTTAAAGCATCTTTCTTATCACTAATTCTATACTTCTTCCAATTTCTTGAACGATGGACACAAAGGTAAAATCAAATATAAGATAATGAAAGAAAATCCAAAATACTAATTTATCAAAGGTGAAAAATGAAATTTGTTTAATTAAATAGCGAATAAAATATAGCAATTACAGTTAAAAGTATGCATAAAATTGAATAAATGTGTTAACAAAGCAATTTAATGTAAAAATTTGCATTTGCATTGCATCAATGTTAATTATATGCGAGTACCTTGTTTTCTCGTAAATAAATAAAATAGAATGAAATTTAAACCCAATTTTAGTGGAATTTTAACATGCAAAGACAACAACTTTTAAAAATTAATTCTCAAGCAAAAAGGAAGATTCTTTACTCTTTACTTTTCAAAATCATCTTTAAATGTTCTTTCCATTTTACAATTAGCAGATTTTTTTACTCATAATAATAAGATTATCTGATTAATTATATATTTAACAATAATTTTTATAATACTCTAAGTAAAGCATATTTCTACTAATTCCCTCTACTAACTTGTAAATGACATGGATATTATTAAATTGAAAAGTGGGTAATTTTATTATCTTTATTAACTAAAGAAATTTGTACGTTGATTTAGATGTGCTTAGAATAGACATTTGCATTGTATACGACTTAATTTTATATGTTAATTACAGACACAGGTGTTACAGGATTGTTTTTGAAATTCTAAATCCAAAGTAATTAAAAATAATTTTTCGTTCACAAATTTAGAGCAAAGCCTTTAAACCGGTAAAATTAGTTATAAAGGTTTTAAAGTTGCGATAAAAATGCAGATATATATTCTTTTCATGCTTTTTATATCAATGTAGATCAGTTCAAAATGAACTATGTTAATAAAAATTAATAATAATGATAATAAATTATTTAATTTTGCGATACAGTTAAAATTCATTCACATATTTAACCCAAGAAAGTTAGATAAACATGTTTTGAAAGAAGTCTGAGAAGTAAATTCGATACTTATGAATATCATGATATGTGTTAATAATTATTTTAAGCTCTCTTTTTACGATAAGTTGTATCAAAAGAATTTAAAAGCCTTATTGGAAAGCTTACCTTGTTATATAAACATATCTATAAAGAAATACTAGATAAAAATGAATATTTGCCTTCAATCACTAACTTCATTCTTAAATAAAAAATAATTTAAAGTATTTTTGGGAGGAATAAAAAAGATGCTTTCGGTGGAAGGATTGATATTTTTATTTTGGTTATGAATACTTTATTTTAAAAATATCTTTTTTACTGAATGCTATTAGAGTGCTACGTTGATCAAAATTTTACAAAATTAATTTTAAACTTCCTAAAATACAGCATTTATCGTGAGGGTGACAGTGATAAATGACGATTATAATAAAATGCAATTACATAAATCAGAATCGTACAGAATATAAATTATTTTTCCACGTAAAAATTCAGGCTAACTTTCCACCTGTTGATATAGATAATATACATAACTCAGTTCTTAAAGTTTTGTATTGAAACCCGGTATTTACTATATTTCTTTAAATTATAATATCAATAATAATAAAACTTAAAATTTTATTTTATTGGTTACGTTAATAATTGTTCATCAGATATGAAGAGAAATCTATAATTAAAATTTCACAACACTGCAAAAATGAAACTGGAAATAAATCCTTCTCGGCTCGAATATTAAAACTTATGGAAAATATGCGTGTATAAGTAAAATATATTTTTATTTTATTTAAAATGAATAGATTAAAAAAATAAATTAATTTTTTGTGTTACATATCGTTATTATTTAGTAAAATTACATCATTTTTTAATTGGAGGAACTTTTCCTATTCCTCTATAACATAAAATTTCATCTCTCTGTGGCAATAAATTTAATATTGAAATTTAAAAATAGGTGGCTATATTTTGATATCTCTGTAAATAAAAAGCTAATACATCTCACTAATTTTCTGAAAACTATTTTTACTCACGGTTAAAGACTATTTTCTAAGATTCATAACTAAAAACAAAAATCATAATGTAAAAAATAAAGTAAATTTCATAAATTTATTGCGATTTTGATATTTTAATACTATAATATAGAAATTTATATACTAAGTGAAGAACAATTTAAAATCTGAATGCAAATCTTTTTTAAAAAAGGTCCATAACAGGTACAGGATGGAAGAAGACATTAATAGTGTCTATTAATTATTTATAACCTATATCTATTAATTATTTATTATATATTAATTTCTATTACATAAATTTAATAATTATAAAATTTGTTATATTTTATAACTTAAATTTTCTAAAATCACATTAAAAAAAAAAAATCATGATATATTTTCAAAATTTTTTAACACTTATCAGAATGTTTTTAATAGATTTTAGTAAGCATTTTTTATGGATACGAAATCTTAAATTAAAACTCCAGCTTAAAAACAAAATGATCCGCGTCCTGCTAAAAAAAAAAAAAGCATTCACATTATAAAATTTCTTTACTGATTTAACTTCTTTCCATTCAAAACATACAATTTAAAATTTATTATAATTTATAATTTAATAAGTAATTTACCGAAGTAAACGCTTATAACAATTGCAAAAAGTAATAAATCTATTATAGATGCAATCATTTCGACCAGACACATCACTGTTAGAATCAGTTTTTAGAATCATTTTTTATCATATAAAAAATACCCATTTTCCTATCATAATTCTGTTACATTTAAGCATAATTCGAAAACTAAAAAAAGTCATCTTAAATTGAAATTTTATTTGAAAATTGTAATTTACTTACATGAAATCTATTAAAATATCACAAATAATTTACATTTTCAATGATGTACGATTTAAATTTATTTAAATCATACATCATTGAAATATGTTATCACTTTATGAAAATGAAATTGAAGAACTTACCGTTTTGAGATCACCTTGTTTTCTTGAACTGGGAGGACAAGTTCATGAACGGAGAAAGAGAAACGGAATGTCGGACTCGAGCGGAGGAGCAAAGAGGATTCAATCCCACGTGGGGTAGGGTTGTCAGAAAAACACTCGCCAAATGGGAAACCCCGCCAAATGTGACATCATCCAGTTAGAAGACTTCCATTTAAAAGGACTCATTTGAAGAGGGAATGGAATTGTTTACTTACAGGGTAATTTGTTTTTTAGACGCATAGAGAATTGTGTGCACATTTTCTGATAAATGTTACAATCACTATTTTTAAATGAAAAAAGAAAAAAAAAAAAAAAATTCTCAGAAATAACATCTTTTCAATCTCATGGAATTTCCCCCTTCTTTTAAGGTGGCTTGATGGCCAATTGGCTAGCTCTCTGGCCTTTGGAACTACAGGCTTCTGGTTCGAATCCTGGCGAATATGTTTGTGAGTGGTTCGGAATCCACGTTAAACTGTAGGTCCTGGTCTAATTAGCCTAAAGTGGGCACAAAATGACCGTAGAGTGACAAATCAAATCAAACCTTCTTTTTAAGAAACATATTTCATAGTCCTGCTGTATATTCAGATGCAATTTTTATATAAACACATCTTTACTGGGTTATTGTTCTTCTGGTAATAAACATTACAATTTATTTCGTAGGCTTGATGTTTTTTATTAACAAATTTGTGAATGAAAATGCAGTATAATAATATTAATTAATCCGGAATAGCTCCCCCAATTTTTTATCAGAGTCCTTGTATTCCACTAATCCTTCAAATCGCTATCTGAAATCAGTGATTGCTCGTACCCAGAGGTATTCAAACATTTGTCCTTTTACCAGCTAATCTACTGCCATTACAAAATGGGCAAAAATATTTGTGTTAGAAATTAATTTGACTCATGAAAGATAGTCAAATCGAATTTTACACCAAAATATACCGATTTAGTTTGGCATTTCTTTAGAATATCAAATGTTACTACTTGAAGAAGAAAGAGATTCAGGCATATAGTTCAATATACAAAACAACAATAATAATAATAATAGTATTTATTAATTAAAATTAAAAATCAAACATATTTTAATTAAAATGTAAATTCAGAGATCTTTGCTTTCATGTCTATTGTAAACGTACTAAGGGTGCATGTAAACATAAACTTAACGTATCTTTAGTATGTAAATCATTGTAGTTTGTTTACTTTAACTTAAAATATGAAACACATAATTATGTAAATTTAAAATAAATATATATGGATCATATAAATTTTTAATGTTTAAGTATTTTAAATGTATTTTTAAATTAGCTCCTTAGTTTTTATTTTGATTAGATTAAAGGAATAAAATTTCCCTTTATAATAAATGTTTGCATCGAAAATTTCAAATATTTTGGATATAATATGTTTCATATTTAGATCTTTTAATGAGCAAAGCAGATGTTGAGTAGTAACCATTTTTTAAGAAATAATATACGAAGTAGTTAAAACCAAAATTATGAATCAACTATCAACTTTTAAATTTATTGCAAGTCTGTATTTTCATGTTTGACGTAACTTTGCAATGGTGATCTGTAAAAATTGTTTTGCAATTGATTTTTTTAACCAACCTAAGCTTGAGGATACAGGATTTTCTAAAAAACAAGTAAAAAAATTCATTTATTTGACATATTTTTATGCATTTTACTTGTATATTCCAATTTTTTCATGTTCCAAAATCCAACTAAAATGCCGAGAATACTATTTTTCAATGCTCTATAATATAAGAAAAATACTTGTGAAAAACTTATTAATTATATAGGAGATTAATAGAGGAAATTTAGTACTTTTTGTCAATCATCAATTAATCTGTCTTATCATCATTTCTCTTCATTGTTAGGTTTGGTACTTACGATCCATTTCATTTGCAAGTTTATTGATGTATATATTATATAGTTAATAACACCGTTTATTGTTCGTATTATAGTTTTTATACATTTAATTTTGTTTATACATTTGTTCTAAAACGTTTTATTTGCCACTTATTTCTGTAAAACTCGTATCGTAACTTTGTGAATAACGAGGAGATTAGTTGGAGATTAAAATATAGCCTACTAGCTGTCTAGTATTTATATGTATTTTTATTTGTTATTAAAGCCTCTGATTCTTGAAGAACATGTTCAAATCATCAGTTTAGCTGTCAAGAATTGCCTGAACTGTCATCTAAAGAAACAATGTTTCAATGCAAATTAATTGATGTTTAAAATATTAATCTAAAGTAAGTATTGTTTCAGTTAATTATTCACTCAAAGAAGTTCGCGAACCACAAAGGCTCGAAATTAATCAGAAAATACTTATCCTGAGATAAGCAGCAATTTTATCACGGACCGAAGAACTGAGTTTAAAGATACCAGAGTAGAAGGTAAACAAACTTCATTTCCAGTTTCAAAATCAAATAGACTGGAGGCTATTTTTTGTGTCGAAATGTCTCATCAAAGTAGGGAAACCTAAGAGTAGATTGACAATATGGTGTTTTCAGCAAACAAACGACAGAAAAGTATCTAATAGAAGAGTTTTGCCCTTTCTAGAAAGTACAGGTTTCAGTGTTAATCGACGGTGGAATTGCTTAAAAGTTTGTTTCATCTTTATAGAAACATTCACAATCGACTTCCCAGAGGAGCATTAACCTCTATATAAAAAATAAATAAACTTCTAATAACAACTAAGGATAGAGTAAATTTTCGTTCTTGGATTTTAGAGTTTCTTAGGTTCTGAGAAAGACTGAAATTCCTGAAGCGTTTATTTTAGTCGACATCAGTTTTTCTGTAGAGATTAAACAGTGAAATTATTCTATTAAAAGTTTTTTCAAGGAATTTAATAAAATAATTAATTTCTTGTTTATATCTCAAAATAGTTTTAAAATTCGTTTTAGTATGAAAATTATAAAAGTCTGGATTCTTATAGGCAAAAGGAACTAGATAAAATAAAAATCAGTTGAATTGAATTTGTAATCATAAAATAAAGCAAAAAAAAAAAAAAAAAAAATTCATTGTCTCATTGCCATATGACTACATTCATTAAGATAGAAAATTGAATTTCAAAAAATAAAATTTAATTTTGTAGAGAACAAGGAAGCCACGGATCACTTTCATCAGAAAAATGAAGGCCACGGATCCATTTCTTACATTATTTTTAAATGAGAAAAATAAAACCAAAGTACATTAAAAATAACTAATAAGAATGTGATGCACACATATATGTATATATGTATATTATAAAAAGTACAGGAAAGTTCAAATTTTATTATTAAAAAATTCCCATTGCGGATACTAATGTTGCTTGACTTGAATGAAATTGTTATGGAATTGAAAAACAATCTATTATTTATATTGATAATCACAGATGCAACTACTATTATTGTAATAAATTGCATAAATATTTTATTGCATTAGATTCTATATTTAGTTAGAAATCAGTAAAAATAAAGTAATTCTTTTTCTCATTCAGACTTACCCGCCCTTCCAGAAATATATTGACAGAAATTTCGTGGTTTCCACGAACAAGTTATTAAAAAAATTTTAATGGTAGAAAACAAAATATGGATTAAATTTTGACTAAGTCAAGAGTTTAAATCTGATAGTTATAATTAATGGCCAGAAATACTGAATTTTACAATCTGTATATTGAATATACCATAAGAATTTTATAAACTAGACGAAATAGTTTCTTCTATTTTTACTGAAGTTGTTGAATATTAGCTCTTTGTTGCTGAAACTGAAGGATTTTTTGAAAAAACTGATAGATGCAAGTATTATTTTATTGTATATTTTTACCATTTACACTCTAAAAACTAAGGATAAAGAAGTTATTTGTAATCAGGGGTGAAAATCTATAGAAATGATGGATATGTAAAATTAAAATTTTTGAGGGACTGAATTCAGGAGTTACAGCAATATATAGTGAATCAATTAATAAGACGTTGTTGCACATCTGGCTATTATGTAAGCTGCTATCCGGCTTTACACTGATTTTTAGAGGTTTTTTCCAACTGCCGAATTGCTGAATTAGATTAGTGAGATCCTTAGACGGTTTGAGGCTCCTGCTCATCATACCTGTTTACAAACAGGTACGATGTTTTTTTTTTTTGTTCTTTGGGAGAGATAGATAGTTTAGTCAGTAAAAATAATTTCCTTTTGCGGTTTTATCATTATTGTATTAAAACTCGAAAAATATTATCCTATTGAAACTGAAGGGTGACGTAGCAGCAAGAGCAACATAAGGTGGGAAGATAGAATATCAACATACCT
Organism: Caerostris extrusa; assembly: GCA_021605095.1. Lineage (NCBI taxonomy): Eukaryota > Metazoa > Arthropoda > Arachnida > Araneae > Araneidae > Caerostris > Caerostris extrusa. Next base: position 40,088 of record BPLR01009264.1, read on the forward strand.
CAATAGTGTAACGGTGTGACGAATGACATCAAAGTGTTCTTGTTATTAAATAAAATGGCATTGTAGATCATAATACTCAGTTTATGGACCATGTGGCGGACCACAGATTAGTATGCCACTGTTGTCCACAAAGTCTTCAGGCATATTTTTGCTGGCCATCAGGGCTCATTGCTGAAAACAATTTTACTCAATTAAAAAGATTCATGTTGAACGAACCCTTCACCAATGCAAAGGCATTTTTTTGTATACTCAGGTAAAGGGTAGTCGGCATAATGGGCACCATGGGCTCAGTCCCTGGTTTTTTAATCGTCTTGCAAATAGGTATCAGATGATGTGAGAGTTGATTTTGATGATCGCTTGGTCCTCACTTTCTGTTTACTTTTTAAGTCAACCGCTGTCTTCGTGTTTCTGCCGACTACTGTCTTCTTGACATTGCCTTTTTGACCATTGTCTTTGTGTCGTGTTCTGACATGGTTCAACCATTCCTGCTAACAACATCGAATCGTTCTGACCCAAATGATTAGTGATTTTCAGTTTGATCATTCTGCTTCATTTAGCCCAATTTCATGTCCTCTCTTAAATTGTGTCATATGCTTATAATGCACACGAACATCGGTAACTTACAAAGAGAACGAATGGACCTATTCGAATGGAAACTATGGCCTAGAATTTGAATTTCTTTTCTTTCACACACCATCAGATTTGCTCAGTTACGATACTCTGAAATTCCCTCTATCCCTTTATTAGCTGACAAATTTTATCATTTTCTCGTTTGCTTGTAATGTATTTGCATGCAAAATTTTGTTGCAATCAGTTAACTCCTTTTTCGTGTATAGGGGATTTTATGTGTGTGTGTGTGTCTTACAGAGTAAATAGTTTAGTTTTGATGTTAACTATATCAATGATAATTTTCTTCTTTTCCTTTTTAAAATTACTGAATTCTTAACAACATTGCCAGAAAGGGAATTTTCATCTTATAATTTTACTTCATAATTTACAATCTACTTATCCAAAATGTTAGGTTAAATTTACAAATTTACATTTTAACTTACTTTACTATTTTTGTCTATTACTGAAATTAAATTTTTGAAAGTGCATTTAAATATAGATTGCAAGCATCAGCCAAGCTTGCAGATTAATGCTGCAAAAATATGCTAAGTGAAGACCGCTTCAAAGCTAAGCGAAAAATATTAATTTAAACAAACAGATAGTAATCAAATCATAGAAAAGCGTTTTACTAAAAGGTTTTGAAAATGTAATTGAATGTTGATTATTTTGTTATTTCTCTATTTTTCTAAAAGATTGATAAAATTACTACTTATGATTTTTATTCATTGGAATATTGAAAAGTGGTTCAGAATTTTAATTATTTATACAATTGTTTTAAGACTATTCTCTCGCATTTTATTACTTTGGTTTATTCCTTATAATTTACAATTTTTTAAGAGTAACTGAAGTTTGTTAAAAGGAAATAGATATAAAATGAAAAGTTAAATTAAAAGTATCAACAACAACAATAAGGTTATTTGAGTAGATATTTCTTCGTATTTCATATAAATACAACCAATTAATTATTTTATATTAAATATTTATTTCAGCTATTTCACAAGATGCTTCATCATAATTTCATTATTTTCACTTTGTGAAAGATTGAGATACTTTCTGTTTCGAAAACTTTATAATTTTGGATGCTAAACTATTTTAAATAATTTTGCATACTTTTTTTCTTGGATAATAACTTTTTCAGCCGTTTAAAATTTTCTCTCAAGTCCATAATTAGCTTTCATTTTAAAACTCAAGTAAAAATACGACGAAGAAATATCAAGCTTATTGCCTTCTTGGAAGATTTTGTGTGGAGATAAAATTTAGTTTGGACATTTTTCGTAAAAATTGAAGATAACATCATCTAGTGTTTTTACTAGATTGTTCAAATGCTGTTCTAATTTACAGTTTTTCTGTTTTCATAAAAATGCTGTAATTAGTGTTCTAAATTAAATTCCGAAAATTAATTTTAATGAAACAAATTTTTAGAAATTCTTTTCTTAAACAATGTTTAAACAGAAAAATAGAAATTTAATTATTAAAATATTAAACTCATATTAAGCTTAAGCTGAACTTAAAAGCACAAATGTTTTCATTTTATAATACGTTGCCAATATTTTGAATTTTTTTCTATGTTTAAAAGTAACCAAGGATTATCTTCTTTAATACTTTTCTGCATATATCTCGTAAAACATGACTTTAGTTGGGTTGTAAGAATTATTTTATTTAGAAAATTGAGATAAATAAACTAATTAATACAGTGATTTCCGTCTGCCTCTAATAGAATTAGGGGAGTAATTTTGTATTTAATTACTTAATTGGTGAAGTAGTTTCAAATGGTGAAGTGCAGTGGTTCTCAAAATGTGGGAGTGATCGCAAAAGGGAACATATAACTGTTTAAAGGAATATATTAAGCATTTTTTTTACAGATAAAAAAAAAATAATTAATTAGTAAATGAAAAATTAACAAAAACTAATGTGAAAAAATCTTTTGATAAGCACGAACTTTAATTATTATGTACTTAAAAATTGCTGATAGCTGGTCTCTGATTGGTAAGAAATTCCAGATTTTAAAAATAAAATATAAAAACTTTTTGATTCTTTTCACAATAACGCCTTGCTGTGGCCATATTGACATATAATTATGTTTTTCTGAACATATAATTACGGATGACTTATATTTGCATAAAAGTTTTGTGCGATGAATTCAATTTGGATGATGCAAATTATTTTGTTTACTGAGTATTTTTTTTATTAAATAGACTTAAATCATGTAATTTCATTCAAATTAGTTATAACAAATTTACAAATATATATTCGATAAATTGCTATCGGCATATGAATTTATTTTAATAAATTATGAATAACACATTATTATGCATTGTTTAATCAAGTAAACTGTATGCAAAAAAACTCAGATTAACGTGAATTTCATACAATTAAAAATTAGTTTAACTTATCTTAATTTTGTATTAAAATTACTCTTAATATTTCAGAAACTTCAGAAAATTTGAAGGGCTTTATACAATCTGTTTTACTTTTGTGGGAAAAGTATTGTTACAAAAATATATCTTGTTTTTAGTTTTACACTGAATACACTGATTACACTGCTCAATATAAAACATTAACAATTCACATTTTCTTATCACAATCTTCATACAAAACATTAATCCTAATGAATTAGTGATAGAAAAGAGATCATAATATTTTATATGTCAGCAAAAAGTTAAGATAAATTCTTATTCGATTTTAATTACATTTTTTATTTAAAAGTTGAATTTTATGATTTGAAATTAATTATAAATAATGAATTACGTTAAATTTTATCAATTCAATTACTTACAATTAATTCTAGTTATTTGTGTGTGCAACTTCAAAACTCTTATAACTTACCAATTATTTAAAAATTTATGCCATGATAACTTACGATGTTAAATTTTCATTAATGAATAGTTAATAAATGAAATTTAAGTTAAAAAGTTACATAATATTGTTAATTTATTCCAAATATTCAATAATGCTACTTTTATATAATACGAAATAATTAACTTAAAATAACAAAATATTAAAACTCGTTATTTGAAATTTTGTATTCAATTTCTTGTGAAATTTTATTGCACTAAGCAATTGTTTCTTAATACTTACTTTCAAACTAGATGAAATATGTAAGTAAGAATCAAGTATGAAACAATCAGCTACATACGAAATTTTTGCTTATAATCTAACAGTTTTTCAATTAGTTACTCAATTTTCTTTTCAATTACATTGTTTTATGCAATATTTGTTTTAGATAACCATTCTCAGATATCTAAAAATTTCTCACTATATGTCATGGGTGAGTAACAAACATAGGTTCTAATTTCGAAGATATTAAGTGGAAGCACCATGACTGCAATGAAGGTAACCTGAAAAGTAAAGAAAACATTACTTCTGAGTTTCAGTAAATGCTAGGCAAAAGGACGAGTTCATCTTCTAATATCTTACTAGGATCAAATTTCACACATTTTAATGGTTAAATGGAAGCCATTGCTGCCTTTACACAACTAATGGTTAGCAATAATGATTCTGAGTACGCAATTATTTTACGTCTTAATTATGTCTTAGCTATTCAAGCTTCCTAGTAGAGAGGACAGCAAACAACCTAGATAAGTCCTTAAAGACCTACTTTACAGGGAAAGGGAGTGAGTTTGGCATGGATCACCTGTGGCAATTATTAGATTGAGATAGCTAATCGGTTACCTGAAAATGGTTCAGCAGTAGATTAATTACCATCAAATAATTCACTCTTTGTAACAATAAATTTGTATGATTATTTAATTTCAATTTGAGTAAATAGTTATAATAAGTACACAGTTCTCAATTAGAAAGTAAAGTGCATTTATCAGAATAAGGTAGTTGATTTATTAGATATGAAAGTTACTTAATTCAGTAGAAGCAAATAATGTTCTGTTTTTTTCTTAGAATTATCTCAGTTGTTCGGATTCTACCTGACTAACGATAACTGAAAATTTTGGATCACGTTCGTAATATAATTATTTACAAGCTCATCTTCATGAAATTGGGGATTCTTCCGATTTTATAGTTTGTGAGACATACAACAGCAAATATCCTTCAAATTATTAGATGAATGTCCTTTAATTGTAATTTCCATACTGTTGAACAACATACAGTCTTACGGCTTAGCTGCAAAATTGGCAAAAACAACAACGACATATTCTCTTCTTTATAAAACAGCGAAAGTTTTTAAATTGAATCGAAATCTTATTTTTTATTTGATAATCAGTTTCCAATTACAAAATAAAAGTATCACGACCATTCCAACACAGAGATAGGAAATGCATTCATATCCCTTTAACTTAAAAAAAAAAAAAGAAAATATAATAACTTTTAGATTTATCATTGAACATAAAATTTAGCAATTTATTTTAACAGATTTAGTATTTATGATAACCCTTTTGTATCGAATGTCCTAATATGTTGAAACATTAAACAGTACGTCTTATTTTTTTCACATTCAAATACCTATTGCTGATATTAGAAAGTTAGGCAGAATCTATAGACATAACAATTTTATTCTGTTTCTAAATCAATGATTTTGATAATACTTTGTTGTGTTTTAACAATTATTTATTTCACACTGGTTATGATAATTTTTATTTCATGTTAGGTTTTTAGATGTATTTGTTTCCGCTACTGTTTTCGTTTCATTATATTACGAATGCTGTTTTGTAAATATTTTTGATTCCGTTTAATTTTATTATGATCTGTTTCGTCCTATTTTTTCATTCTGTTCTTATATGATGAATGAAACGGTAAAATTTCATGAATGCTTCTTAGCAATCTTAATTTTGTGCATTAGATATATTACATTTTTTTCAAAATTAAAAATAAATAACTATTAGAATTTCGGTAATTAAGTAAACATGGATATGCATTTAATTACATTATTATTTAAATTATTACATACATCTAAAGGTAAAGCTATATATTTTCAGGGAATGGCTTAACTAGGATTAAATTTAATCCAGCTTTTATTTCCACAATATCTAGATTGGAAATTATTAGATATTTTATATGGAGAGAAAAGCAGGTGCTTAAATTGAGACAAAAACAACAATGCTAGTCATAACAAAGCAGCTGCAAATAGAAATGTTTTTTTTGTTCTTAGCATTTTTTGACACTTCATTTCTTTTAATATTTCATTCTTATTCTTAAAAGAATAAATAATTTATTTGTTCTTAAATGAATAATATACAATACTTTTTGAAAAAAAAAAAATCTTGTAAGAATAAAAAAAAAAAAAAAAAAAATAGCAGAAATTATACACATACAATTTATATAATTTTAAGAACAGAATTGTGAAACAAATTGCATTAAACATTTATTATAATTATACAAGTAGAAAGATTTAAAAAAATATAACAATTCTAAATATTCTGCGAATATTTGAAGATTTATTGAAAAATATGGAGCTGTCATTGTAATACAAAGATAAATAGCAATTAGCATCTGGAGTACAAGCATATATGAAATAAATTTTGCAGTTTTTTGTATTACGAATATATAATCAAAAAAGATAAATTTCTTCTGACAAACGATTAAAATCTACATTTATTAGATCTTTATCCTTCCTATCGAAATATATCATCACCCAGCTCCTCACATTCGAGATCTAGTATTGCAGCTGTTTTTAATTTATCGGAAGTACTACTGTGCCCAAAAAGTAAGATCAGATTCAATTTAAAATTTCCGGGGCTTCAATTTTTTTTTTTTTTTATTTTATGGATCGGTCAATTCCATTTTGGGCCTCAAACGCGTCAAATCTCGATTGGTACCAAAAAACACTGAATGCGCCAGCTCACAGTGAGTTGATTCTTCGTGACTCTTTCGCCAAAAATGAAACCCATATCGTTCCACAACCCCCGTATTCACACCGTGCGACTTCTGGCTATTCCCTAAACTCAAAAGACCACTCCGGGACACTGTTTTGAGTCGATTGAAGAGATTGAATGTGAATGGCCGCGCGCTTTGAAGACCATCCCTGCCGATGACTTTTTAGTATGCATTGAGGATTGGAAAAAAAGTTGGCATAAGTGCATTGTGTCCGGAGGGGATTACTTTGAAGGCGATGAAATACATTTGGAGGAATAAATGAAGAATTTTTGACAAAAAAAAAAAAAAAAAAAAAAAAAAAAAAAAAATTGGTCTTACTTTTTGGGCACAGTAGTAAAGCGGAACCCGCCAAGTTCTGATGAGCGCATGCGCAGTGACATCATGCATCTGACAGCGGAAAAGTGAAAGCGTGTGGCTTCCGCTATGCAAAAACTCTATTATCCTCTCATTATTTCCCATCGATAGGCCGATCGAGGTTTGCATAAATGGAGGACGAGGCACATGGACATTCAACAACAAAAAAAATCGCAAAGCATGTCTTCAAATTTTTTGCCTCTCAGGTACTTTATTTTTAATTGTATTGAATTAGATTCGTAATACTTATTTTCAGAATTAATCTTTGATCAATTGGTTTTCTTGTGCTTTCTAGTGTAGGGACGCAAATTCCATGACCTTCCTCACTTTATGTCATTTTTATTTGATAACATCAAATGGTAAAATCATTAAAACTAAATTTTTAACTTTTAAATTCAACATGATTTGACTCTAGTGCAGTGGTTTTCAAAGAATGGGCCCTGGGGGATTTCAGGGTGAGTTTTGTGGTACGCCAGAGCAATATATTTTCAGATATAAAAATAAATATAGTTACTCTTTTACTTGAATATTTTACTACAATTTTCAACGTCATTTTTATGTGAATTAGGAGTTTTTACCCTCACCACAACTGTGTTAAAAAGAGAGAAAATTTATAATGTAGTGATGGGAAAAAAAGAGTTTGCCTAAATTTATTCAGAATCGTAATATTTATTGAAATTTTAATATTTATTTAAAATAGTAATATTTATTGAAATTTTAATATTTATACAGGATTGTAATATTCATTGAAATTTTAATATTTATTCAGGATCCTTATATTTATTGAAATGGTAATATTTATATAGAATCTTAATATTTATTGAAATTTTAATATTTATACATGATTGTAATATTTATTGAAATCTTAATATTCATTATGAATTTTATTATGTATTAATTTTCAGGATAAGAGTATATTATTTGTATTTTATGACCGTCAGCTCTTAAAATAAAACCCTAAATGCTGTTAATGGTTAAAAGTACTCAAATATATTTCGTGTTCCTGTCTTGCAGTTAGTCATATAGTGTAATTATCCGTATTTAAATATTGTGTATTGGTTAATCTTTTTGGTAGTTAGAGCATCATTTTTTTATAGTAAAATATTTTTCAGATTAAATAACTTTTTTTTTGTTTAGAACTAGGAAAAATTCTTTCTAATTTAGTCAAATTAGTTATTCACAATATTGGCTGAGTTGGATAATCACTTTTTAAAATACTGAATTTTTTAAATACGTCAGCCATTATTCATTAACACTCGCCGCAGAATTTTGTTGGTTTACTTTTACATTGAAAAACTAGTAAAATTTGGTTTATTTTAAAATATTGAAAATTAATTAATCTGATAGTCAAATTCAGTAACTTAAAAGGATTACTCAAAAACGTTTATTTAATTTTTCGACCATTATTATCTCCATATTGCTCATATAATTATTATTTAGGCATATAATTTAGATGTTCTTACAACAATTGAATGAAAGAATAAGCAATTAAGATTTCTGTATAAGAGAATTAGTCACTCAGAAAATTGCTAATGCAATCAATATGTTCATTAACGAAACTGCTTTATTTCCTTTGTTCTGCTACTAATATTAGTGAGAAACACATTAGGAGACAATAACGTTATTGCAAAAACTAGGAACAGTAAAATTCGATGTTTTTCATTTACATATGAAGTGATTTTTTTTATTGACTCTGTACACTCATTATTGGAATAATTATAAATATTATTGGCAATATACGATTACGTGAAACTTTTCTACGAAAATATATTGTTGTAGTACGGATACACAATAGAAATCCTATTGTTTACTATACGTGAAAACGATGGTGAAATAAAAATAAATATTGACCCAAATCTTACATTTATATAATGTATTAGTCACGCTGTAATGATTAATAAATAAAAGATTATCTTTCAATATCATATATATTATTTTATATGTGTATCTTTAAAATTCCGCGTCTTCTTCTGTAGCTTCTTGAATATGTAGTGTGATGAAATTACTTGCTTAGAAATGTGCAGCTACACACGTCACTTTTTGAGATAGGCTAGGTAGGCTAAGTTTTTGAAGATAGGCTTCTTAATAAGTAGGCATGGAAAGTATCATTCTTCTGCATTTGTTTCTCTCTATACATTTTTTATCCAGGATAATAATTGAGAAAACTTTAAAAATATGATTGGGTAATTTTCAGTTGGTTCACATACTATCTTATTAGTGTTACAATTTTTTTAGAGGATAATTTCATAATAAACTTCAGTGATGGTACTGGGGTATTAAAAAGCCGAGAGACAATATTTTATTTGTAAAAAAGTAAATTTTCATTTTGATAGTGATGTAAGTTTTTACATACATAGGTATGATGATGTTGGATTATATGATCACAGTTTTCTATATTACTGTTTCAGCTACTATATATTTCAGTAATATTGCATTTTTATTTCTTAATATATGCCAAAAAAAGGTTTTCTAGAAATACAGCATAAAATTTTATTTATCGGATTTTATTAGATAAATATAATTTTGGTTTATAGGACAACAACTTTTTGCGAATGTTGTTATGCTTTTGGCCCACGAATATCCGCTATTTGGGAAAAACATTTTTGAGGAACATTATTAGGCATGTGAATATTGCCTTTTACAGGTTTGGTTTAGTATGTCGCTCTACTGTCATTTTGTGCACATTTTAGGTTAATTACACCGGGACCTACAGTTTAACGGGGATTCGAACCACTAACAAATATCCATGCCAAAGCCAAGATTCGAGACTGAAGCCTGTGGTATCAAAGGCCAGAGAACTAGCCTACGTTGCCTACATTGATGTATTTTTAAAAGAAACTGAACCACATTCGAATTATACGTGATCGTTGTTGTATAGGTGGAACACGGGTATTTGATAAATAAAAAAAAAAAGAGTTGTTTCTTTCAGTACTATCTCTCATTAATACGTTTTTTTAAGGTGACTGTTTGTTTATTTTTATCCAATTTTCTACTCTTGATTCTTTTCGTATACACTGATATTTTTGAGTTTTTTGTACATAAACATCGACAAGTTTTGCCTCTTTATAAACATTTTATTACATATTTAAAAATATTTATATAAGTATGATAACATTCACAGTGAAAACTAGTTAATAAATATTTCTGTATAAATTTCTTTTTAACATAGAAATTCCCTTTAGTCACTAATAAATGCTATAGAGATCTAGATCAGCAAATACAACGAAATATGCCAGGAAAATAGAAAAGACTAGGAAATCTGGAACAGCGAAGACTACAAAATATTCAATCATATCTGCAACAAACCATTGCATATCCTAGACTACACAAATAACTTCGCTAGATGAATAAGCAAATAATGCAATCATATTATTGATATATATGGCTTCATAGAAGTGTTCTGTTGTAAGAAGAATTCTTTTTCATAATAAGAGATATACTACTTTCATACCATTCTTGGAATGTTAGGGCACATGTGATCAATTATCAACATACATAAAATTATTTACGTTAACACCCACCTAATTTAGTATAAGAGTTTGAATCATTGAAATTGATTTAAAATTCCATTATTATTAATAGATCAAGAAATTAATTTGACAATCATTTTTATAAATAAACGTATTATTTTAAACATTGTTCCATGAGAAAGAATTTTTATCACTGGGAGAAATTTATTCAGTATATTAGAGGTCATTTGAAATAAACTTTAAGTTATCAATTAATTAATTTCCACTAAAACCCACCTGATTAGTATAAGACTTTTAACTAATCACATTTGGATTACATGCTTACATTTTCGATTTGGACATAACAGCGGTTGATATCGATTCGAATATTTCATTATAGTTAATAATTTTCAAAAGATTAAATTTGTGCAAGAAGGTATTTTTCATAAATACATTATTTTAAACATGACTTTTAACTAATCACATTTGGATTACATCCTTACATTTTCGATTTGGACATAACAGCGGTTGATATCGATTCGAATATTTCATTATAGTTAATAATTTTCAAAAGATTAAATTTGTGCAAGAAGGTATTTTTTATAAATACATTATTTTAAACATGACTTTTAACTAATCACATTTGGATTACATCCTTACATTTTCGATTTGGAAATAACAGCGGTTTGATATCAATTCGAATATTTCATTACAGTTAATAATTTTCAAAAGATTAAATTTATGCAAGAAGGTATTTTTATAAATACATTATTTTAAACATTTTTTCACCAAACAAGAATTTATTTTATTATTCACGGAGTCTTTGTTTTAAACCAAGATTACACTAAACTTATGTAAGCATTTATATTCTGTTTAATCCGATTCTAAAGGATTGGTTTAGGAAATCAATGTAAAAATATACAAAATTTAAAATATTTTTAAAAATTCTGGGAAGGAAAAATGAGTTTGTTTTTACAAATTCATATTGATGCCAAAAGAATGGGTATTGGGAAGAAGTTTTTCTTTCAATAAAATCAGTTACTACATAGATTAAGTAAAAGAAAAATATTTGTCAATATATGATTTTTTTCTTTTCATTATAAATGTTGAAATTAACATATACTGCTATAATACTAGAATTTCAAAAAAAACAAAAAAACAATATGAACAGAAGTGAAATGTAAATTTGGTCTTCAACTTTTGACATTTAAAATTTGGATCATAATCTATTGTTAAATAAACTAAACACGATTAGTACACAGGTTTTTGCTTATCATAAAATTTTTTTCTCTTTTTGAAATGGATTCAGTAAAAAATCTAACATTTCAACATGAATTCAGTTCATCACATTTCACTGGTAGATTAGGAAGTGCCAGAAACCACAAATTTGGCATGCTTTACTTGTAAGATACAAGATTTTTTATAACGCTTGATACTATTGAGATCATATGCTTTGTCGAGAATAGAATTTGAGGCCATGACTGTAAATGTTTTTTCTTTCTCGTTTTTCGCTACATTTTATCAGTATACAACTTCGCCGATTCGATCCAATCTGTTTATTTTGCCCAGGCTCAATTATTACAATCGGCCAATGACCATGATTCTAAATTTATAGGCCAAAGGTTTGTATCTGGATGGCTGGATTACTTAAAATAATGTGAACTAAAATTTTTCTTGCTAGTCTTAGTCTTTTAAAAGAAATTATGGAACATTGTCCATATGGTTTTTCAATAAAAAAAACCGATATAGTTTAAATGTTTTGCTCAAAGATAATTGGATTACTACTAATAATTTTAATATAACTTAAAATAGATCTTAATATGATTAACCGTATTTAATAATCATTTAAGAAAGAGAACGCGATTCTTCAATTTTCACAAACTGACGAAAAAGTATTTATAAATTATTCCTTCAATTTCATTATTCACTAAAGGTTTTAATCGGTAAAAACGAAGTTCTTCAAAACTGAAAATTTCTCTTTTGTTTAAAAACATATGTGATGGGCTATAAATAAAAAACATAAACATAAATGTGAATAATATGAATTACTAAAAATGTTAAATTTTAAAAGTATAGTGATTTTGCCGCTAAATAATCAAAACCTCTAATATACAATGTTTTCTCGAAACTTTTTAAAACACTTAACACTACAAGAGGTTAAGAATACTTATTTCTCTTTTATTAAATTTTTTTCTATATTATTTTAATTTAAGAACTACATTAAGAACTCAAGTTAGTTCTTAAAGAACCATGCAGTCTAATAGACTGCGATTTCGCAACAAGAATGAAATGCATTATCGCCAAATGAGCAATAAAGCACTCATTATAACACCCTTGCCGTGATTAAGAATGAAGCGTTTACATCAACCGGCCTAGCGTCATCAGAGTTCTTGAAAACTTAAAATAACTCCAACATTTACCTTTTCTCTAACTCTTAGAGTAACAAGCTGTAATCTATTCAAGAAGAAACGAGAAGTCCACTCCATCAGAACTTCTTAGAAACGCAGGCAACTAAGAATGAAGTCTAAAAACAACACTCTTCTTTATAGTTGGATTATATCACACATAATACTAAAGACAAGGATTAACCAATATGAAAATCCACATAAAATTCTTATTGTTTTTTTAATCTTTGTAACGCAAGCAAGAATTATTTATTCTAGACATGCATATTTTAATATATACTGTTAAGATATTATAATATATATATTCTAACTTCTATCATAATTTTTAGAAATACTTTTTAATATTCAAACCTTATGTTAAATGTTTCTTGCATCGTAAACCTAAATCGTGCTTTTGGTTGGCTTTTAAAAGAATTATGGAAATTCTTCGTTGTTGCTTATTTCATTAAAATATTTTTTAATTATTATCACAAAGTAATGTTTTTATAATGCACCAAAAAAATTACGAATAATTTTTTTAATTATCGTCTTAAAATATATATTTACTAAATATTCAACTCTTGATCAATCATGGGAATGGTTGAAATTTTATTTGTACTAGAATAAATTTTATTTCAGAATAAATTTACATTTATTTCCTTCTAATGACTTACTGAAATGTCAAAGAGCTTAGTGAAAGCTCTAAAAGAATTACCTGCAATATTAAAAAATGATTGCAAACAGACAAAAGCAAAGTTATAAGTCGAAATACTTTATGTGGTATACTTTATTTAAAGTGGAATTAGCATTTTTAATGTTCCTTTATTTGCTGTAATTTTGATAATTATTACTTTTAGAAACACTGTTTGGATAAAAATTTTAAAAATTGAAATTGTTCAAATAATTATTTTATTCTTTTTGCGTATCATACTACAGACGCTATATAATTATCTGAGTTTAACTTATGAGGTTAGGAAATAGTTAAATTATTTTTCTTAATAATTTAATTATTTCATTATCATCATGAATGTTTTTCAAACATAAAAAAATATTTCCTTGTATTACAGTCAAACCTGCTTTTATGCGGTCCTTTTTTTGTGTGGTACTTAAAAAAAAAAAAAAAATTCAATCAAATGCTTATTTATAAATACACAACTAAATAATGTAATTCAAAAAGAAAACAACAGATGGATGTCAAAATAACATGCAAATTAAAAAAAATCCAACATGTCTTACTTGATATTATAAAATCCCATTACCACGAATGTTAATAGATGAGACGTAGTGTTACATCATGAGGTTTTGATTTACATAAATTCTATGTTGGATTTTTTTATGCTGTCCCTGTTTACCACATAAAAATTTTTTTAATGTGTTTCAAACAATATATTTCATAGCTACTTATAATGTTCCACGATATTTTTTATGCAGTTTCTTTTATGCGGTCCCTATCCAACGCGCAAAAACAGGTTTAATTGTAATTTCAAAATATTTCTTTTTGGTTTTTATATAATACGCAAAATATTTAAATTTAAAATTCTATAAACTACATACTATTACAAAAAATAAGAATTTATAAATATTTTCAGATACTTCTATTTATATGGTTATATTTAAAATCAAAAGGAAAATTTTTTTACGGAATAATCCAAAAGAAAAATGCATAATTTATGAGGAATTAATGTAATTAAATTGTTATCTTATAAATAAATTATTAGGAAATATTTGTAGTATATATAATTGAATATTCTAATGATATGCATTATAATTCAAATTTATAGTTTCAGAACATTGGAAAAGATTGAAGAAGAGATTTCTCTTCAATCTTCTTCAATTCTTTGATTTTTAATTTTAAACAGAAGCAAAATCTAAATATAGATAACCAGGCTTTTTATATACAAAAAATATTTCGAAAGATTTCATAAAATGAAGAAGAATATTTTCACTGCTACAGTGAGAAGCTTCATAATAAATGTTGATAATGCTAATTAAAATGCTTAGCTACACAGTTTTAAAAAATTTAAATTAAATCCAGTAGCCTTCTACATAAAATAGCATAGCACTTTATTAGTGTGTTAATTCAAAGTAGCAAAAGCACTCTTAAAAATCAAAGGAACTTAACATTGAAGAGGTCTAAGACCTCTGATGGCATTCAACAAAACAAGAAAATGTTAAGGTAATCCCTCACTTTGAAAGTTTGGCAAGCGTTTATAAAAAATTACATTGTCTGAAAGGAAAAGAAAAGCTAAATAATAAATTTCTAACTAGACTGCATGAGAATCCCCCACCCCTTCCTATTTTTGTTTACTTTTTTTTCCCGATGTTAAATTCAAACTCGCCAAACATTCAAAGCTTTGGTGAGTCCACAGAGGACGCTGCTAATTTATAAATCAAAACAACGCAGTTTTTTTTTTTTAATTTTGATTCAGTACCTTTTATCTGAGTTATTTTAATTTTGGCTGAAATGTTCGTTATACATCAATAAATCAATTACAAGAATTTAAGGAAATTACTTTAAAGTAGGGGTCTCTAGACTACTGCCCGCTAGTGTACCATCAATCCAGCCACAGTTTTTTTGATTAGATTCTAAAATTTACAGTGTAAGTAAATCAGAGGTTTTTATGTAGCGATCAAGATGTCAATTAAGAAACACAATAATTGACATGCATAATGAAATTGATCATTTTAATTGTAACTAGTGATATGAGATATGTCTTAAAAGCTTACAATAAGTGATGTGCATAGGTAATTCACATAATTAAATTAAACATTATAATTATCCTCAATGATATTTATGGAGCTATAACTTTCTGCTGTTAATTGTTTACATATGTACATCAAGGTTACAAATGGTAATTATCAAGGACTTCAAATACTGGCGGATCTGTAAATATTTTTGTAAATTTTCATACATAAATAGTTTCGAAAGCTGAAAAAAAATCCACTAGCAAGTTTATGCAACACAGTAAACTGTGCGACTCTTATAAAAATTTCAGCATTGATGAGATTAAAATGCGTGAAACATTTTTTATTCAATTGGGATTGAAATAAAACATTTTTTTGTCGACAAGACTTAATATGAGTGTATCAATCAGGCAGAAGCTATTTTCTCCTTGTAATTTTAAATTGAGATCATTCATATGTTTAGTTAAATGTATAAAATGATAACTTTCATAACCACTCTTTGTTTTGTAATTCAACCAGAGGACGATTCTTTACATTCAAGAAAATTTCATTTATTGCTCAGTGCTCAAAACACCGCGTTATGAGCACTTTTGTTGCTACATACTAAGTCGAAGTCCGTGGGAATGATTCCATTACTTTTCTGCAATATTTGTAAATCAATTTAGTAACTAAATGCATTAAAAAATGTGCAAGACAAAACGAGTGTACATTGTTTTCGTAAAGGCATAGCTAAGACACAAATTTTAAAACATAGCATTCAATAACTGGCCTATTATTTGAGTTGTGTAGTGTGCAGGTTGGACAACCAGATTGTAACTGGGTGTGGTTGAGTTGAGATATTTGATGCACAGGTTGGAGAGCTCACAGCTTTATTTACACAAACACCACACCAATACAATTAGAAACAGACAATATTTAACACATTTAAAGACATACAATTACAGATTCTGGGAAGGATTTCACTTCTAAGCAGAAAACCCGATACTCAGGTATGCGCAGGTTGCGCGAAAGGTACTTCTTTTTCGGGTAAGAGTCTGTAGGCCAACAAATACGCATGGTTGCGTAATATATATTTTCTCTCAGGGTGAGAGTCTCGAGGCCTACTGACAATTTCTCCTGCACGCTAGAGGGGATGCTCTTGCTAGTGCGTTAGAGGAAGCATGGTTACATTTGTTAATTATGTCTGTAAATAAGTCTTTTGCATAAAAAAGGCAGTTTTATATTAAAACTAAATTTACCAAATCGATCGAGATTTAAACTTATTGTGCATTTAAGACGATTAAAATAAATTATTTACACATTGCCTTTAAACTAAGGATCAATGAAGTACCGATGTATAAAAAAAAAATAAAGCTCAAATAGACCTTTAATACCAGCTTATTATTCACTGGGTAATTCTAAAACGACATCAATTCAAAATACCCTAACAAACTTACTATTTACTCTTGATTGTTTTGATGTTAGATTCAACTCCTGACAAAGTGTTTTTTCTGCTTCTCCTTCTTTACATTTGTTTACTTTACAGTATCGAATACCCAAAGTGCACAGTCGTGAAATCCCCGGATCTTATCTGGTTCTGTTATCAGGCAAGAAAAATAGTCCTCGTAAAAGGAGTTTTAGTAGACAAACACAAAAGCACGTGCATCAAATAGAAAACGCAGCGTTGACTGTTATGAAGTTCTGACAGCATCATCAGACGAGCTGTTTTTTAACCATTCTTAAATCATTGCTGTAGCTAATGCTTAAATTTTGTAGTTTAAGATTTGAAATTGTATTCAAACAGCTTGAATATGCATAGTACGAAATATTACAATGTTGAAAATTCTTTACAGAGAAGTCATCAATATTGCAATGGTGAACTACCAAGGTCAGTAATTCATTCAATAATAAAATAAATGCACTTTTAAAATGTAAAGTCATTTCAATACTATATTTTTTTTGGTCCCATAATAATGAAAACTTTTTTTTTGAGCTCTCAATGATTTTTAAAATAATTCTTTTGTTTATTTTGAATATTGGTTTTGTTAACTTAATATTTGTTTTGACTTTCAGCTATTATAAAAATTGCTGAGATTTTTTTATATAATTCAAACAATTAATGAACAAAAAAAAAAGTAAAAATATATTATGGATTTTTATCGATTGGAAATCAGTAAATTGTTCAGAAATAGCTGAATTGTGTAAAATGTTCATACATAATAAAACTTTCATACGTAAGTAATTCTAAATTGTCAAGTTTGTTGTACGTAATACAGCTCGTGTTTTTTAATCTTATAAAAGTTCATGTTGAAAATTTCAATTTAGCCTGCATTTCACTTTAATGTACTTCACTACGTCATTTGCATCTAAAACGAATGCTCTCTCTATATTAAATGTTAGATTTGTGAATGCCTCCAAATCTTATTCAATTAAAACCCTATTTTATCATCTTCATCTAAATTTTCGTAAATCGTAACCTTCTCATTTTTTATTTAATTTTTAAATTAAAAAATAATTTCGTCTGTTTATTCAAAACAAATTTCTAGAAAGTGACAACTTTTTATCAAACTATTTTTTGATTTAAGTGATAATGAATATTAAATTCAAATCTTTTATTCAAAAATATAAACAATAATAAATATGTAAATATGTAGGTTTCATATTGTTTTATATGAATAAATAGTCGTTGGTAAAATAAATATACCAGTATGATTACGTAAAAAATGTACGCTATTGAATTTTAAGAAAACGATAAAGAAATATGACCTCCACGGATCTTTACTAGATCGATTAAATATATATATATTGCACTACGACTTCGTTCAAAGTTAACTCTAGATGAAAATGCATACTATTCAATACAGTATGCACTAGCAAGAAAATGCCGTTTCTTGGTAATAATATCTTGTGATAATGAATATTAAATTCAAATATTTTATTCAATAATATAGACAATACTAAATATGCAAATATTTATGTTTATATTGTTTAATATGAATAATTTATCATTGGTAAAATAAATAAAACAGTATGTTTACATAACAAATTTATGAAAATGAATTTTTAGGAAACGATAAAGAAATATCGCCTTCATGATATTATATTCCATTTGCATCAGATAATTGCTACAAATAAGATCTTATCTGATCGATGAATGATATTTGCTAGCTGGGTTAAAATATATATATATATATATATATATATTTTGCTCTATGACTTCGTTTAAAGTTAACTCTAGTTGAAAATGCATACTATTCAGTACAGTATGCATTAGCAAGAGAATGTCATTTCTTGGTAATGCATACTATTGGAAGTTCGATAACAAAAACTTTCAAGGCAAGCATATTTTGAAAAAGTAAACTGACAGGCAATTTATAAATTTTAGAAAGTTTGTGTCTCTGAAATATGAAACGATAAAAATTTGGACAGTTAATCTGTCAGTTTTAACCTCTTTAAATCTTATCATTAAAATTCACTGTCAGGAATCTACTAAAGTGGTTATGTTGGAAGAATCTCCATGCGAGAAAAAAAGAGGGATTAAAATAAAATTAAATATGAGAATGTACTGCTTTATTTTGGAGAGAAAAAAAATGGCGTTTTATAGTTGTTACAGTTTTATGGGAATTTTATAAAAATTCAGTGGTGATAAAACACAGACTAAAATGTTTATTTAGAGTATGAAATCAATAAATTTTCATCAATAATTATCTTATCTAAATTATTGGTTTTTAAAGCGAAAATTATTGCAGTGAAAAAAAAAAAAAAAATATATCGAATGCATTTCTATTTTTCTGTTAGAACAAAAATACTAATTCATATTCCTAAAATGCTAGGCGTATTCTTTGATGGCAATTTAGGATTATATACTTAAATTAAATTATTTATTCTGTACTATTTAAACCTGACACTAGACAGTAAGAATATCTTTTAATTTAACTCAAACTATTTAGAAAAACTCTATATTTTATTGTAAAGATAATTTAACTGACATATATGTGGTTCTTTATTATTCAATCTTCATTTGCTGAAGAACATATTAATCTATGACATTCAAGACTAGACAAAACTTTTTAATGTATTCAATTCTAAAGAAACATTCTCCAGTTTTATTGAAGATTCTGAAGGGCAATTCTGAAGGGAAATTATGAAGTTTGTCATGATACAAGCAACTCAAGAAAAGAGGCATTTGTCAAAAGTGTTTTGCTATGAGCTATTAACTAATTTAATTTTTGCTAAACTAATTATAACTAAATTAATTTCTGTTTTTTAGATCGAATCTTAGAGATACATTCCTAAATGGCTATTTGTATATATCTTGGTAATGATGTTTATTTTGTGTGTTACATTTTGTGCTTTTCTAAAATGAAAAATTGTCTAGTATATGTTTTTTTGGTATTACCTGTACAATTATTCTCTATAAAAACGTATCTATAAATCAGAAATATGTAACGATGCTTATAAATTTTAAATGAAACGAAATAATATTCACTATTTTGAAAATCCAAGAGCCTCTGTAACATTTGCTTATTGGGTAAGGACTGGCCATTTTGTCACTCAGACCTGTTTGAACAAATTTCACCTTCAAATGACACTGTTTGCTCAAGCAAAGAAAAAAAAGAGTAATCTGCAGCAATCATCCTCTGCTCAAGAAAGACTTCTACAGAACTATTTCAATCAATCCATTGAATTTCTTATCAGGTTCATACCATCTTTTTCTTGTGCGTAAATCAAATCATAAAATCAACAGTATTAAGTTTTAATGGTAATAAAAGTTATAGCTGTGTGTTACGTGTTTTTTCTTTTTTAACAGGAAAAAAAAGGAAAACAGTAAAAAAAAAAAAATTCAAATAAGAACTCTTTAACAATTTTTTGAAAGTAATAAATATCTTTTAATTATGTTAAGCAAAATTAATGCGAAATTAAAGAAATTCTCAAATCTCATTTTTTTTTCCAATTAAATTTATTTTAAATAAAACTTTGTTTTCAGAAACACAAACGACAGCTATTAAACGACTGTTATTTATTGCAAACGAATTTAATAAAAACTGCATTAAATATTTTTGAACACTGTTTTATGACTCTATATGAATGTTTTCTTTTTAATTCTAGTTTGGAATTTTATTTTTAAAGTTATGTGTGTATAAAATTAATAAAAAATGTTTATTTATTTCATATAAAAACAAAAGGAAAAGTTCTATCAAGAATCCTCATTTGGAAGAAATGAAAGAAGATGTGTTGTATCACTTGGGTTTAACCACTTCAAATGATGATTTGCAAATCATGTTTGGTGATGTAAAAGTATGTATAGATATTTAATATACATATAAACAAACTTTACTGTATGTATTACTGTAAACATATGTATTGCTGCGAATGAATCGGCTCTTTGTTGAGCCACATTAAGAAAGACGTATTAACATCGCGACACAAAACTAATTTAGAAGTAAGTGACACATCATTGTATCTTTTGATAAGTGGTCAAAAGCTATTATTGAGTACAGTAAATAACTAAATTCTTGAGAGAATTCTTGATAATACAAATAGATATAAACTTTAAGTTAAAATAATTTAGGATTTAAAAAAAAGCATATTACTACAAAAATACATATAATTTCAAAAATAAATATTTAAGGCCGCTGAAAAAAATGCATGAATTTGGATTAAAAACTTTGGGATTTTTTTTTATGTGAAATTTTTTTGTTGAACATGCAAAATATTTTTCTTAATTTTCAATTTTTGAAAAATTTCAATTTGTGTTATTTAATAGCAATTTATATTTTTTACTAATAACTGTTCCACCTACATAAACAAAAACAATTCTATTAATAAACAAGATATTATCTGTTATATTTTTGAATTGCTTAATTCTTTAAAAATTACTTCCTTATTAGTTTGTATGCGTTGGAGGAACCCCAGAACGAATGAAAGATTTCGCTGAGTATGTCAGTAAAATTTTTGACCATAATTGCTCGGAAGAACTGAAAAATGTATCAAAATCTTCTCGTTATTCCATGTATAAAACGGGACCTGTTCTATGTGTTAGTGTAAGTATTTTTCATTTCTATAATAAGCTGTTATTATTAAGCTGTCATGAATTAACAATAGGGTTGTGCTTCTATTTAACAATGCTAATTACAAATTAGGCTTTGTGATTGTGCTTTACTTAATAATTTTAATTATAAAATTGTCTTGATTGTGATTTTATTTAATAATATTAATTATTTTAGCATGGTATCGGATCTCCTTCTATTTCTGTTGTATTGCATGAAATAATGAAACTGCTGCATCATGCTGAAGCGGAAGATCTAGTTTTTCTCCGAATTGGAACTTCTGGGGGATTAGGTAAAAAACACTTATTTAAGAACATTTAATGTGAAAAGAGTTTGCTTCTTACCTGCACCTTATTTTTAGTCATTGTATAGCAGGATTTGGTAGGTGAAATAATTCGCCGATGTTTAACATCTATGATTTAGTAATACAAAATATGGAGCCATTTACTGAAACTTCACATATCTCACTAAGACACATTTCCACCCTTAGTTGTACATTTATTCTGCAATGCGTAAAATGAATTTAACAGCTAAGTTAACTAAGATCCAGTTAACAATTCACTAAGATCCAGTTAACAATTCACTAAGATCCATTAACAATTCCTAACAATTCAGATCCAATAATAGTGTTCTGGCTGTTCAATCTTTCAACAGAAAAATTAGTATTTCTAAAATTTAGTAAGCGGTATTTATAGATCAACTTCTCACTATCTCTAACAAAGAGCATATCCATCTAGATGAGAGGATAAGCAATCTAGTACATAAATTTAGGCTTTCGCTTGTTAACAAATAAGAGCATGGATTTCAAGATAGTCATGTAATTGACTATACCTAGCAAATGGGTAAAAGTCATTCATGGGAAAAAGTTTCGGCGCCAAATTTTGAGAGCTTACTATTTTAGTTACAAGAACCTAACCCAAAATCGATCATAAGAAATTATTCGATCTATTTAAAACTCATGAAAGGATTATTCTATATTATATTTGTATCTCTAATATCATTACCTAGATCGGTGTGTCCATCTTTTTTTTTTTCTCTGCCGTATCCCTTTATACAACTTTTCATTTAAGAATATCTCTCCCCCTCACCATTCCAGAAAAGTTTGTTGGTGTTAGGCAGTAATGTAAGGTTAGCTAGTAAATTAATTAAACGACTTAAGTTGATTACATTTATAGTTTTTGAATTTTGATTTTGCCTTTTAAAATTTATTCTAATTTTTTAAAATAGCAGCTTAACACTAAAACAAATAGCATTAAAGTATTTTAAACCACATAAACTTATTGATGAAAGTTTACAACAATTATTCAATCTAATAGGCAAGTTTTCAATGTTTCGCTGAAGAATATTAATGCGATCCTTGAGATCGTTTTATGGAGTCGATTTTTTAAAATTCAAGTTCAAATGATTACAGAAAGAATCTCAAATCAGGAGTAGGAGGATCATTTTCATATATCCGAAACCGGTCCGCTGCGTACCCCAAATTGGGAACCGCTGGAATAGTGGAATACTGGAATAGATCAATTCATTAGTACACAGTTTCCGAAAATTAAGGGAAAAATCAGAAACATTGCGATTGCACTGACAGAAATAAATTTTCATCAAAATTAGGCGATATACTTAAAAAGTAATGCTGCTTTGGAATAGGATATGCAAATTAGTATAGTTGCTATCAAATAATGTCATTGGATATATAGCCGAAAACAGGCTTTAAAGCGTCTACAGTTTCTGCAAGTAGAAACTTCTAAGTGAAATTTTGAGATAGCCATGTTTTAGATATGTTAAACGATATTATTTATCTGAAGAACGACCATTAGGCGCATATAAATGGGCCAGAGTATTCCTATATTGCAAAATGGTTAAGTGTGAGCCTTTCTATAATTTATAGGTTGTAAAATGAATTTCTAAAAACAGAATGAACTTCTAGAAGGTACAGCCAGTAAGACCCAGATCTACAATAACCTTAGATTATCACTATTTTCAGCTAATTGCGAGGAAATACAAATCTGACACATTAAATCATCTTAGATCTTCTTTTGTACCAGACACTGGAAGGTCGGTATTCAGATTAACAGTTTCTTATTAGATTCATGAAGGAGACTTGTATGCGAAAATTCCAGCATTGTGTGTACCCCTCAAACCACCTCACCGAAATGAAAAATTTAATTGAGAACGCATGCATATGAATTGCAGTGTAAGTCAATGGAGATCTGTACTCTTGACTGATGAATCCAGATTTTGTTTGTAAAATGATTCAAGAAGATTGTTGGTCAAACGAGGACTTGAACCCACTGTCAAACCAGTCATATACATGAAAGAAACAGATTTGGTTAGTGCTGCAGGGCATGTGGGGAGGCAGATATATTTGGGATGATTGCACTGACAAGTATATCGTCCCAAGAGATACTATTACTGCTTAGTTACAAAGAGACAATATTTTTTTTATCCAATTGATTCTTCGTACTCAGATGCAGTTGATTATATATTTATCTTAAAGCCGATAATGATAGAACACAAAGATTGGTAGGGAAGAATTACCTTCATGAGGGAGACTATTATACGTATAGATTAACTAACATGTTTTCCAAATTTGAACTCGATTGAGAATGTGTCGGAGGGTTTAACGAGACGTATTGGTGTACTTTATTCACTCCTTACAGCATGGTTTACTAAATGTCTACATGCAACAATATTCGGTTAATAAACATTGTCATTTTCAGCATAGAATGTTCCTGTTATGTTTGTATAGCTGTTAGATGTGATCACATTCCTTATTCAATTCGTTTACACTTTAAAATCGGATATGTTTTTTTATTTCGTATAATTTCAAGAAAAAAATATTCCAATTATTTTTTGTAACTAATAAAGAACACATTGTTTGACTAAAATTTAATGAAATTTGGAAAACACCACAATGAAAAGAAATTTTGCAATTATAATTTTTCTGATATTTCCTTTATTTTTGGACATACTTGTAATTGTGTGCCATTTGACACTAGAATTTTTTCACGTTAGAATTCTTTTTGGTTAAAAATAAATCTTTATATTCCGTGACAGGATAAATGGCAGGGTTCTTATTTCCTTTTCTAAAGTAAGAAGGAAATCCTCTAATTACAAATATCTAAAATATAAGTTAACTATACATAATGCAATATATATTTTATTCTAAAAACCACGGCATATTGAGCAATGTTTGAAGCGTAATCCTTGTTTGACTTTTAACCTTTTAAAATATTAGCTGCCAAGAAGAAGTTTCTCAAATATACCATTTCAGTGGATAAAACAAAGATAAACTCCAAACAACTGTTCTAAATTGTTTCTTCTAAATGTTTATAAAACATTTATGATATTAAATATCGTATGTTTGCAATAGTAAAAATCTCCAGTTAAACACAAATCTTTAAATGCATCTAAAACATTTTTGAAACTCTTAGATTTTAAATTTTTGCCTTTTAGCGTCTATATTCTTGAAATTTCATACATCGTAGTTAAATACGTTCTATACAAAAACATTTCAATGAAATTACATGTATTTATTTTCAGGAATTCCTCCAGGCAGCGTAGTGATTACTAGTGTTAGTGTTAATGGAATGCTTAAGCCTTATCAGGAATTGGTAAGTGAAAGCTTTATTTCGCTTACATTAAAAGATAAGAATATCCTGGCATCGCAGTTCCGCTGTCAATAAAGCACTTCTAGTGTTTATTTTCTCAGCAAAAGCGAATCTCTTGGCTGTCAGTGAAAGAAAAACTGCATTTATAAAATTTTCAATATTTTAGTAGTTCGCTATTTTATTTTTAGCATGAAGAAAAGCATCTCGTTAATTATGGATTTAAGTGTCACTGTCGTATTCTATGCTTTATTATGGTTGTTATTTCATTAGTGTCAATGCATCATTTTATTAATGTAACAAAATTTTGTTTTTTCCGAAAACTATTTTTCTCAAATCTTGGAACTTGTTTATACCAAACATGTTTTCTTTTAATGTTTCGAAAATCTGATACGATGTATGTTTTTCAATTATCCAACTATCCTTTTTATTTCGAGTTTAAAACATTGTTGAATTCAATATTTCTTCATTTATAATACTTATCTCTCTTTTAATGCTAATTTTCTACCTTAGAAAGTAATTAATTTTGATCATTTGGTTGTCTAATGTTAAAAATTATAAGAAATTTGTCCTCTATTAGTTAATGATAAAACCAGTACTAAATGATCAATTTAATTTTAAAGATATGTGCATACTTCAATGACAGTTTCCTTGACTTTTTATAAAAGTTATTACTTCGTCTTAAGTATCTGCTTTCAGCATCATTATTTTTAATTAATTTCCTCATGATGAAATTCATAAAAGGAATATATTGAATATAAACTACATTTAATGAAATAAGTGAACGTTAATACAATAAAAAATGCTTGAATAAAAAAAATATCTAATCAATTCACTGAAATTTTTAAATAAAAGAAAAATATAAATCAGTGGGTTTACAAAATATATTTTTAAATCTAAAGGAAACTTAGACTTTTGCTCAATATTTACTTCTTCGAATATTGCACATAAAAATCGCTAAAGACTAACAATGCTAAATGCATTCTAAGACACCTACATATAAACGATGCATTAAAAGGCTTTCTAATGGGACTAAATCTTGTTCATATGATGAATATATATATATATATATATATAAATTCAGACGAATGGAATATTTTAGTAAAAGCTATATATAGTAAACCAATCAATAAGGAGTTGGCATACCTTTGGCCTTTATCAAAGTTGTTATCCAACATTTATTGATAGATACATTCGGTGGATGTTTTGCCAAATTCTCTCCAGATGTCGAGTTAAGTTAGAGATTCTGGGATAATCGGAGGTACCTTCCTAGACCCAAAATATTCTTTATTGGGGAAAGATCTGTCGATGAGGCTAGCCAGAGAAGTGTTTGACAAGCACGAAATCAATGACAGGAAGTTACACTGTTGAAATACGAGCCTGAGATGCCTTAAAAGGAAGAGAATATCGCCGATATACCTTCGTACTGTAAGAATGTCAGGGATGACAATCAAAGAGCTCCGGCTATAGAATGACATCCCACTCAACAACTCCATGTTGTCGGATTGGGTGGCAGATGATGATCAAATTAGTATTTCATCGTTATCTTGGACGTATCCAGACACGTCTATGTTAGACATTCGGGGCTGAATTCGGAACAAGACTAATCGCTATAAACAAAACTCCAATCAATAAGATTTCCGGTGGGAAGATCTCGGCAACATTGTAAACGCACTTGTCAGTGTGCACAGATGATAGGTAGCCGGAGCTCAGACCCCATTGTGTGAGTTGACTATCAATAGTCTTTCCAATAGTGACCGAAACTTACGAATGAGATGCTGTGAGAGTTCCTCAGACGATCAATCTGTTCTCATAGGTCGCTGTGTGCTGTAATGGTTTACTAAGTCATTGAATGACGGCACAACTCTAACCCAGATGTCTTCAAGCGATGTCTTCAATTTGGCCACCTTCCTTTCTTTAGTCCAATTGAACCTCTTTCATTTGATTACATATTCTCAAACTGTGCGCAAACCGGAATGTGAAGCGCTGGTACAAAACCAAAGCGATTAGACGGAATCGAATTCTGTCTAGAAGCGCAGTTGATATATTTATAAATTTCGGCTATTCATTCATTGACCATCAAAATTTAATCACTTGCATGTTGGATCGAATTTGATTTACGTGTGAAATTTCCTTACAATCCGATAATTCTTAATTCCTTGTCGGTCGTCTCTGCCCCCCCCTCCATTTGTTCTTTGGATATAAAATATCACCCACTAGAAAACAAGAATGAGAAAAGTAAAGATAGTTAAGAAAACGTTAATTATTCTGAGATTTTTTTTAAAAATATTTCTTAATTTTCAACTAATTACAATGCTATTAAAATACTTTCAAAGTTACACTTTTTTTTTTTTAATTTTCAAAAACAAAGCATCAGAAAATTAGAATAATAATCACTTTGCTTTAAAGTTAATTATATTCATAATTTAACTTAACTTTCCTTTATAATTTATTTATCCTTTATTTATTATTGAAAAAATTTCGACATCAATTCTTCCCCAACAACCATTCAGAATTTGTTGCTTTATGCTCGGGTATCTGGCTTGTTTATCACTGAGAAATAACAAAACAGGATATAAAATCAGTTTTGTCTACTATACAGAGGAAGATTCTGATATATATCCAATCTCAGTATATATATATATAACCTTAATCTCTTATTCTTAGATTTCATAATCCTTTATTTTTCCCTTTATTTTGAAATATTACTTTAATTGTATGATATTGTTTACAATTATTTAGTTTATAATATCCTTAATATGAAGAAAGCATGAAAATTATGAAGTATTATTATTGTAAAGCATGAATACTAATGAATAGAAGTTTGAAATTTTTATTATTCTTTTCTTCCTTAATTAGACTTGGAGTTTAACATTTGTGTGAGTTAACAAAAAAAAAAAAAAAAAAAAAAAAGTGAAATAGTGAAATTTGCAGCTCATCATTCAAAATTTCTTGTTTTCCATGCGAATCAATAGTAATCCTTATAGTCTATTTTTAATCTGTAAAATAAAATGAAATTTTTTAAATGACACTATATGAAATGTTACTGGGAAAAAGTTGCATCGCCAATTTTTATGACATGGAGAAAAATATTCCTGAAATAATTATATTTCACTTAACCCTTATATACAATAGCGATGTCTGGATGCATTTTTTTTTTTTAAATTTACAAACTTAAATTTATTGATGATATTGTTATTCTTTTTATTGAAGTATAGTAATTGTATACTGCTATAAAAATGAAACATCCCTGGAAAAAATAGGATCGTCTCTAAATTTTACTTAGATTCCTCAATATCAAGTATGCAAATGGTTCAATTTTCACTGTTAATGTTAACTTCTGTCACAGAGCGTGTTTCTATTATGCAATTAGCATAATATCAAATGAATAATAATTGAGGACGACTATTTCTCGTTGTCAGCGTTTCAGTTTCCTAGAGATACCATCGTAGTTACGACGTAATGTCGTAGTCGAAGACTTTATAGTCGATTAGACGACTATTAGTAGAGTCCCATAGTTAGAATTCGTGAAGATTGCTGTTCTTACGACGTAATAGATCACTTAATAGATCTGCTTATGGGCCAAGATTCTGGCACCAATTGCAGCATGTAGATGATTCTGGCACCATTTGCAGTTAATTCATCGATGGAATCGACTCTGAAAGAAAAAAATGAACGAATGCAAAGGAAGGCTGGATGATTGTGCGACACAACTGAACGCCACCAACGCCATCCAATGTGCTGCAATTTTTATGATACCAATTATACCTACAGTTTCTCACTGAGCTTGGCGGAGATGGGGTTATGTACACAGCGACGTCTACTTTCCCTCCGCAACAAGACAGTAGCTTGATGGCCAATTGACTAGCGCTCTGGCGTTTGGTACCACAGGCTTCAGGCTTGAATTCTAGCGGTGGCACAGATGTTTGTTAGTGGTTCGGAATCCACGTTAAACTGTAGGTCCCGGTCTAATTAGCCTAAAGTATGCACAAAATGATCATAGAGCGGCAAACCAAATCAACCGACCATTTTTCTACCTTTTTCAAAAAGAGTAAATCGTTTCAGCATGTATAAGTGTATGAAAAAGCGCTGTTCATATTCATGCATGCAAGCTTGATTAAAAAATATTTGTAAGTACTAAATTTACACATTACTATTATTATCATTAATATGATATAATAACAAAAAAATTCATTTTTAGGTCGTTCTTGGCCAGAAAATACAACGCCCAAGTGTTTTAGATGAAGGACTTTGCAAGGAATTGAAAATTGTTGCAGACAAATATTTACCCAACAGTACAGTTGTTGTAGGGAAAACAATGTGTGCAGATGATTTTTATGAAGGTATGTTAAACTGAATCATAATTTGTATAATATACAGTCGATTCCCATAAACTCCATCATTTATGCTTCGTCACGAAAGAGGAATTACGAATGTTGTAATCATACTCGAAATTTTATATTCCCTCGATAAGATTTTACCTACTTGATCGTCAACCGCCAGTGATACTATTTATCACTGTAGAAATTTATTAATGTAAATTGCCATAAGAGTGGAGTTAAATTTGTGCCCTACACTTTGGCATGTAGCTTAATCTTTAAATTTATTGGAAAATTATATGCATACGAATATATTAAACACGATTAAAAGAAGCTGTAAGGCTTTTACTTAAAAGTAAACGACAAATCACATGATAATATGATACGAAAAAGAATAAAAACTTGTAATTTATTTTCCTATTTCTTCTGTATACATGGAGGACAGGATATGATTTAGTTGTAACTGCTGGAATATATAAGATTAAGAGGTCCAAAATAGCCCTTTTTATTCACTTAAACCCAATCGATGTATAAATTTGTTGCTATCTATTGAGTTCTATATCATGTATCCGCGGTGACACAAACCATCAATAGCGAAACTTTAATGCGCATTTTTACTTAAAACAAATAATACTTTTTTATATGTGAACTAATAATACTTATTGAAAAATATTAAATTAAAACCTCTTTATGCTACAACCGGCACCTTTCACCTAATTTGGGTAATTAAACATGACAGTTTTTACGAGGAGGGCCTGTTTATCTAACGTAGAAATTTTTTTTGAATTTTTATAACTATTTTCTTAAATTTCTAGTTTTGGAATTAAATGTTTTCTCAGCTTTCATAACGTATCTTTTATATGCATAAAATATAATAAATTGCATAAAAAAAATATTAAATTGAATTGAATTGAACAATTTTCTAGTTCTTTTTAGTATTGAACAAGTTAATAAATTTTTTAAAAAGTTAATTGTATTACGAAAAGAATCAAAGTTACTTTGAGTTGACAGAGTTACTTTATTGTATTTTACTTTTACTATTACTTTTTATTCAAAGCCTTAGAAATAATGGGATATACTTAATGTCTACCTAAAAATTGTCTGCAGTTTCTTAAACACCACAACCTTATCTTTATTATTGGAAAATGAAATCCAAAAAGAAATGTTGTTTTTAAAAAAAAATTGTCTTGAAAGTAAAAATGTATCATCCGTTAAATATTAAAGCAAACAAAAATTTTCGTAAATAAATTATTAATATAACTTTTATATTTGTTTTTAATCGTTTAATAATGCATTTTTGAATTATATTCTTGAGTCAAACATTATATCAAAAACTATATGTATTTTAAAAAAAAAACTTAAGGTGATAAATGTTTTCTACTTAGTGTCAAACAACTTGAGAATCAGTTTATTCTGAAGATGCCTAAAAATAAACTCGTAACTCACATCTTTTTGCATTCCTCTGATATCTACAAAGATTCTTTCATTCAAATTTCAAATATGATAAAGTTTTCATTTCTAATTTTTTTTTATAAAGCGTTCAGCTCTCTGTTATCGTCTAACATTTGTGTGACGCAGCCAAGATTATTTCACTTAATGAAAACTCTTTAAAACAAATGCTTCTTTAAACTGTTCAAAGAAGAAACATTCAAAACAAGAAAACTTTTCAGTCCCTATCTCAAATATCTTAAAACATAAAGTACTTGTAAAATATAAGTAAAGCAGAGTTAAATTGAACATAGAATTCTAACTCGAGTTTTAATCGCCATAACTTTGTAAGGATAACAAGATGACGTGTTTGATGCGTTTTATTTCTCTCTTCAAAAGCACTACGAAATGACTAATAAATCTTTCTAGTCTTATTACAAAGTTTTCGAACGCATAGAAATCTGTTTTTAGATTAATCAAAACGACAACGGACGTACCATTTTACGGAATAGTAATGTGGTTATAACTACTGAACCTCATCATTAGAATTCAGTTGTAAAAAATATTCTTATTTAGCATTGCTGTATAGTTAAATGTTAAATTTAAAGAAAAGCTTTTGAAGTAAATGTAAAATATCTAATAACAAAACCTTTATAAACTCAGGTGGAAGCATCATGGGCCAAACTTGACATCATGTGTCATTGACCACCATGTGCCAAATTTGACATGTAAAACTATTTTAATCTTGTAGGTCGCGTTTCTACAGATTTATAAACTGTCTCTTCAAATAATAATAAAATATTTATTAAAGAAAATATTAATATTGGAAAAAATAAAATTCAGTGTTAAAAATATAAACAATTTTAAATTATAGAGTTTAGCCCAATGCTTTCTTTGAATGATTCAGAAAAAAATAAAATAACAGCTACATTTGAACCAAAGAAGAAAAAACGTTAAAAATACATTTAGTGAAACATGAAATTATGAAGTTTTTGAATATTATCTAGGAATACAACACAAAATTCGTCAACGATATTGATTTATTATTTATGCTTATTTTTCTACATTTAATTCGATTATACTTAATGGCTAAATTTTCATTTTACTTTTTTGAAAAATTCGAAACGGAAAACAAACAAAGCATCATAGTTCAAATAAAACAATACAATGAAATCGAATTTTGGATTGCATTGCTAATTTGCAACTACTACTTTCTTAGGTTTAAATGCTATATCTGTCAAGTCGGAAATTCCGTTATTGTAAATATGTTTCAAATACCTTTGTAAGAAAGTTATATAAAAAGGATATCATAAGGAAATTATAGAAATTAACTGTAGAAATTAAACTGCTTCATTAAAACTTTAAATTATTTATATTTAAAATGTTTTTTTCTTTTGTGCAATTTTTAGCTGTCAACTTTTAAATTGAGTGATTTCAGTTAGGTTGAAATTAGAATAAATTGAAAAAATAATAAAAGAAAATGTGAATTATGTATTTTTAAAAAAGATATATAGAAAGAAGATTGTATAAAAATTCGCTAACAGCTTATCAACATTGTGTTATCAGTTTGATAAATTTTCAAAATCTAATAGAAATACCGACTGATTCCTTCAATTCAATTTCTTGAACTCCAAAGATCGCAAAAAATAAGACAAGGGTTGTTTCACTGATCTCAAATTTCTTAGGTCACATGACCCGTTACAGCACATTGTCTTTATCGAATGATTGATTTCTTCCAGTTAATGTTTGACAGCATTTATGTCTGTTTATTTACACTTACTCACGTTGTATGAGGAAAAAAGGGGAGGGGGACTTTAAGCAAGTGTCATTAATATCCCAAGTATATTCATCTGAGTGCAACTGCATATCATATTTATTTCAATGTCCGAGTATTAGAAAAGTACACACATGGATGGTGAGGGAAAAGGTTTCTTGATCTTTTTTTTTGTCTCATTGAATTCTTTACTAGTAAGATAAGGCCACAAATCCACTCTCAAAATAATTTATTTAAATGCCTTGAATTAAATTGCGTAACATTACATTAAACATTTAACACAATAAAAAAAAAATTACGATGCAGTAAATGAATGATTGACAAGGTCAACACACGTATTGGATGTCGTGATAACAAATGATTATCAGCTAGGCATCTCGTAACGGTGCAGACAGACAGAGGGGCCCATAAAGATCATACCGCTTGTGTGGATGCCGTACAATGATACAGTCGGCTAACTGAGTGCTTGTCAAAAAAAGTCTCCCCATTTATTATTCATCAAAAGGCGTCCTAAACTAGGGTATCGTGTGGGTAAACTCACTCTCGTCAATTGTTTCCAACATCTCCTTAGAGTATTGTCAGAACAGCCAAGATATTTGGCAAGAGGTTCTTTCTCTTTTAAACTGATTATTGATATCTAATTCGACTGCAGCGTTAGCGCATCACTGATGATAAAGCGCCCTCCGCACTGATAAACTCCATACAGAATTCCTCAGTGCGACTATTTATTGATTAGGGGAGACTCTTATTAGCACATTGTACTAGCTTTGAGCAATGCGCATTCTTACTGTAATTTTAATCTTTTACATATAGGCTTGATACAAACATCCATGCCAAATTTCGTAGTAGTCCGACAAACCCTTCTTGATAATCTAATTCCCAATCATTCCGAAATAAATCCCCTTTCATAACTATTACCTCACAATTTAATGCTCTGCCAAAAGCAGCAGCGCAATCGAATCGAGCAACACATTTTTTTCGTCTCATGCAAAATTCCATATCATGGTGAATACTAATATAAAAACTGCGGTTCTCTCCGAATAATAGACCTTTTTTTTATAGAATTGTACTTTTTTTACCGAATTTTTGAATCGCCTTGAACATTTAGTGTACAAATAATTTTTATTAAATACAAATATTTTTCATTTATCAAAACAGTATATTTTTTGTTACTTTAACATCTTCGATATAATTGATATTTAAAAGGGAAAGATTGAGGATCCATGATTGATTTTCAATGGTATCGAGAAAGAAATACAGAACGTGTAAATAGATTTTGGAATGATTTTGATACTCTTTAAGTAATCTTTGAAATGTAAATAATTATCTAATTGTTCAATTCTATGGATTTTCTTCTGGGTTATGTCTGCATCGTGCTTTCCATAACAAAAAGCTTTTCATAAAATTTCCTAGTGTTTGGAGTTTTATTCCTCTTTAATTACTTTCCGAAGTGTATCCCTAATGGTAGGATTGTGCTATGAAAAAAATCTTTTCAAAAGGCCTAAATCACATTAGTCCATAGATGAAATTCCAGGAGATTTTGTAGAAATATATTGAAAAAGTACATGCTTAGCAATAGATTTCGAACTGTGAGTGTTAGCTTTGTCTTGATGCAGCTTTACCGTTTGAGAATTATTGGGATAAAGAAACACAGCTTCGTCTGTAAATATAGAATTTAAAACATTTTTCTGATTGTATTGAGAGTTCTCCACCCTTTCCTTATTTTTAACTTTCCATTGTAGAAGGAAACAGCAATAGTTATAAACGCCTTATTGAAATTTTATTTGCATTGTTAAAATTAGGTTTGTACATTTTTTTATTCTCGTTTTTTGATTATAGCTTTCTTCTTATGTTTACAATACGTTGTGCTACATACTCAATCTAGCAAATGTTAGAACTTTATAGAACAATATATTTATATAATTTTTTTATATATCTATATAGAATACAATTTAGAACTTTATAGAACAATAAATTTTCAGTAAAAAAATTTTTTCAATACCTCTTCAACAATCTCCGACTAGTTGTGAAAACTAGAGGTTGATATACAGGATTTTAAAAATTGTTGAACTAATTTTTAGAAAGAAAGAAAATTAAGCTACTTGTGCGTGAAACCTTGGTACAAATAGTTTTATTTACAATACTCGTATAATTACTTAAAAAATTCCCCGTGAACCTTTTTTGAGATGAGAAAATGTACTAGTGACATTCAATTTTGTACTATGTACTACCGCGATATTACATCCTAAGGTTTGTCGGTCTATACATAAAGTTCACGACACCATAAGCTAAAACGAATCAATGAAGTTGTATGAGAAATAGCTGCCGAAATGTTCTACAATGCATAGCACGAAATGAATATATTTTGATATTTCATGTCACAATTTCGGTGAATGACAGTTTGTTTTTTTTATAATTTTTAAGATTGTTAATTATTTAAGTTGGTACTGAAAATAGCATATAGGACAATACTTTTTTTTTTTTCTTCGTCAGATTTTCCTTAAATAAGCTATATATAATTTATAAACACACTTTTGTTTATAATTATTATTTATTATGAAAGTGTCTTGAATAGGACAAGGCAGATTGGATGGAGCATTTTGTGAATACAGTAGTGATGATAAATTATCCTATTTAAAAAAGTTAAAAGAAAGTGGCGTTGTTAATATTGAAATGGAATCTCTTACTTTTGGTGCCATGTGTCGCAATGCTGGACTGAGAGGTAAATTATATTTATCATTTGATAATATACCTTTTATAGAATGTGTCTTTCTTTAGAAAAGAAAGGCCAAACATTTTTCAATATTTTTACATAATAAATTAAAAATTTTAATACGGTAGCACTTCATTATATCGAGCAAAAAGAGCGATATAACTCTCTCTCTCTGTATATTGTATATACTCTGTTTATTGTATATACGCAACGACAACTTTCTAATGGCTGGGTGACATTTAAAAAAAGTGCTCGAATGATCCGATATGTAATGTATTGAAGTGTTACTGTATATATATTACTAAAGAAATAAAGCATCTAAATATAGTTTAAAAACAATGTATACTAAAAAATTCATTTTTATGAACTTATGGATGCTTGGCACGAAATGCTCTCGTCAGTAATTTTCTCTGATTGTTAGATATTTTTAAGAATTTCCCTGACTTTCCAGATCTATACAATTTCCTAACTTCCCGATTCTGTCGCCACCCTGCATAACCTCTTGATTAAAACCAATTACTACTGTGTCCAAAAGTAAGCTCAATTTAAATTTCCCGGGCATATGGCATTTCAATTTTTTTATTTCTCCTTTTTTAGGTTGTTGGCACTGTCGTTGACATCTGTGGGAAATTTTGCGTCAAAATATTCATTAGTGCTTGAGTTACGCTTGGTTATGTGAGACGCTAAAACTAATTCCGGCGATTTTTGAAATGTCTAGGCGAATGTGGTGGTTGTGGAACGATATGGGTTTCATTTCTGGCGAAAAAGTCACGAAGAATCAATGCAGTGAGAGCTGGCGATTCAGTGTTTTCGGTACCAATCGAGATTTGACCGATCCTTTTGAAATTCGAACATCATCAGCAAAGTCTCTAATTGTAAATCGGCGTTTTGCAAGCACCGTATCTTTAATTTTTTGGACGTGAGCTTCGTCGGTTGAGACTGTTGGCCGACCAGAGGGCTCTTCGTCTTCAACGCGTTCTCTGCCTTCTTTGAACTGTTTATACCACTTGTAAACATTTCTTTCCGATATAGGAATGCTCACCGAATGCCTTCTGCAACATTCTATACGTTTCCGCAAACAAAATTTAACGCAAGTTCTTTCCTAATTAATTCAGACATTTCTAAAATCGCCGGAATTAGTTTTAGCATCTCACAAAGCCAAGCGTAACTCAAGCACTAATGAATATTTTGACGTCAAATTGCACGCAGATGTCAAGGACAGTGCCAACCACATGAAATAATAATAATAATAATTGAAATATCATATGCCCGGGAAATTTAAATTGAAAACTGGTCTTACTTTTTGGGCACAGTAGTATATCAACAATAGTTATTAAGGGCAAGTTTACATAATCCTTCTATTATTTGTTATAACTAAGAAACTATAACTATCATTTGTAAGTATTGTTATAACTAAGAAAAAAAAAAAAGCATTATTTTCTTATTTTATTTACTAAACATGGTCTTGGAAGAATTTTCTCTCTTTAAACATTCCTAATTCTTTTAATAAATGAGCTGACATCATAAGAATATGAATTTTATATTATAAAATAATAAGTGGAAAACATTTTGGAAAATTTTGCAAATACCACCGTCTTGTGTTCAGAAGCAATTTATTGTGATAATTAAAGTATATTTATTCTTCCATCCAAGAGATGTGCTACACACAGAATTCATACTAACATTGATTATCCCTACCATTTCTAAATCTTGTTCAGATTATTAGAAAGTTAGTCATAATAAACCATTATGAGTGAGGCGATCCCAAATGAACCGATAGGCAAAAAGTTAATAGTGTTTCGGTCTATGAGTTAACTTGTAAATAAATGCAAAATAAACAAAAATTGCTTTTAAGACCGTATATATTAAGGAGATTAATGACTTTCGTTAGAGACCAATTGTAGCACCCACTTTTTCAAAAGTAATAATTTATTTTACCAGGAGGCGTGATTTGCGTTACTTTGCTTGATCGTTTGAAAGAAGATCAAGTGACAGCTTCTGAAGAAGAACTTAAAGAATGGCAGAAAAGTGTACTCCACTTAGCAGCTATGTATATTAAAGAAAAACTCATTGGCAACATTTGATTGTGATGGAAAATTAATTCTATTATCTAATATTCGATAAGTCACTTTGTAAATATTTTATTTGTGATGAGAAGTTTAGTAACGATGCAGAAATATTGTCTTTAAAATTATCGTTGTTTCCCAAATCCTTATTCCTAATTTTTTTTTAATATTTGTAGATTCTACTTAATGTGTGTGATAATGGTATATATTAATAAACAAAAATATTAAATGCAAGTGAAGATATTTACATTTATCCGTTCAGAATTGAAACATTTTTTATAAAATCAAAATGCTATTTCTTGAATTTAATAGAAATTATACTATTTTAAACATGGTTTGATCGACAAAAACTTTTTCTGTTAAACCTCTTATTTATCAATGAAAACCATATCAGAATTATTTTCATTGATAAATAAGAGGTTTAATATTTTTCCATTTTGTAATTTTATAAATGCTACGTACAAAGAAAGGTGACAGTACAAAATACTTTATTTCTAATACTGTAAAACCAGATCTAAGGAAAACAAAATGCGTATTACAGAATAGTTCGTAAATATGGCAGAACTTCTACACAACATGAAAAGTGAATTTATAGTGTCATTACTTAACATTTTGCAATAATTTATTATATAAATATTTTTACAATCTAAAAACCAAAGTAAAATATCATGGTTTTCAGATACAGCATTCTGACACTTTCATTGATAACATACTCATATATGTGTTTTAAAACCTTAATCCTGTATCAGATTATAAGGAGGCTGGTTTAAACATTTTTTTCAAAGAACTCACTACAAAAAAAAATTACTTAAATTTATAGTCATTCTAAAAACAAGATTGAGTATATTTTTGTATCTCGCACATTACTTCAATAAAATTTCTTGAAAACTATTACAATAAAATGAAAGGCCCTATCTGATTATTGAGCTATTAAAAAGACAATTTTTAAAATTAAGATATAAATATTTTTACATTATAATTGTTATAGAAATGTGAAAACTAGCCTCTTTAATAAATTTTTGTGTCTCCAAATAGAAAATTTCAACAAATATTACAAATATAAAACATATATTCTACAATAAAATTTCAAAATTATATTAAAATAAATCTAACTATGTTGCAAAATAGAAAAATGCAATTAAAGTAACAGTTAAATTTATACAATTCTCTCTTTAATACCATCAGTACTGTACGTGACTCTAAAAGAAAAAAATAAATTATAAACATTTCAACACAATTTTCAGTTGTGATAATTAACAATTAAATTGCTAATTTCTTCATTGATGTTTACAAAAATGCATTTAAGTAACTACATTTGAACAGTGAATGATAATAAGTATAAAGCTAGTGAGGGATATAAAATTGTTCGGAAGCACAATTTCTCCATAATATCCATGCTAAAAGAATCAGAGTTAGTGACTTATTACTGCATATAAAATTCTATAAAAAGTATTTGTTATTATCAGCCAAAACTTCATTTCATAGCACCTTACCTAAATTTGTCAGAAAAGTAATGCTTTTTTTAATTTCACTAACTCTTGACAATTCCTTAGTCCTTCTGTAATCTATTAAAAAACACATGCATCACATATTTTAAACTTTACAAAAAACTAGCAAAGATAAAATGAAGCCTTGTGTACTTAAAATATATTATAATGCAAAGGAAATATTGGATGATAAATTGGTAAATAGTTAGACACATATAAACATTGAAAATATAAACAATTACGATGCTTATGAATTTGAAATGAGTTATACAGTATCAAAACTGATTAAGAGGGCTGTTGTATCACTCGAATTCTGACAATGTAGCGTAAAAAAAAAAAAAAAAATCATGATAAGAATCTGAGAATGTTGAACAAAAAGGTTTGGATAAATGCAAAAATAGATTGATTGTATATTCTTTTTGATAAAATGTATAAATTCAGGAAATACAAAACTTTTATTTTTTCATCTCGTAACACAGTATTTTACGGTTCAGTTTCTATTAGTATTTTAATGTTAACTTCATAAAAATGATTCATTATCTGCAATCATATTACTATGCATGACACTATACACACACAGGTCACACAATCATTTTTAATGAATGCACAGATTTCATTTATTTTTCCTTTTTGTCCTTTATTCATTTTTTATGACAGATTAGTAGAGCTGACTAATTGATTCATTTAACTGAGTATTAATTTAAACCACTTTGAAAATATACAAAAATAAACCAATTAAAAAATATATATATAATTTAAAAATTAGAGTATTGTAGCACAATTATATAAAATTAGTTAAACATAACAGGAAATAATTGGCACATTTTGTTTTAGTCTGAGGAAATTATTAATAAAAATATATAACTATGATCTCAACATGACATATATAAATGAAAATAACAAGATAAATAAATACAACATAATTGAAAGAAAAGCTAAATTTTAAAAATGTTTAACAAAAATATTTTTAAAAAATTCTGAGAACTTGTAAGGAATGTCAGAAAAAAGGCACATTTCCTTCGTTTCAATATACTCTATAAACAACTATTTACACTTCAACAGTTTGAACATATGAAAATTTAAACAATTTTTTAAAATAAGAATAATTTCTGCTCTTTTTTTAAAAGCAAGCCATTTAAGTATGCACTTTCTAATGTCTAAGTAATTTGTGCATTATAAATGAAAAAATTACAATTGGAAAATTGTAAATTATACATTTAAATCTGTTAATAACAAACAAAACAGAAATAAAAAAATATATTTATAAGTAAGTACCAGGCATATGATTCTTTTAACAATGTATTCACCGCTTGAAATGCATCTCAAGAAATTAATTTTTAACTCTATTATAAATAATAACTGCTTTTAAAAAACCATATTAGAGAATTTAACTCATTCTGAAACTGTTTAACAATTGAATAAAGTAATTTAAGAAAATAAGCAAATCTAAAAGTATTTAAGAACAATTAAACTTAATTGTGAGAGAAAGATAAGTTATTAATCACAGTTAACAAAATATTTAGTATATTAAAAATAGAGATGTAACTATTTAACAGTATTATTAGTATTGAAAATCACGATTTAAAGAATATTTTTCTTTATTCCTTAAAGTATAAAAAAGAGTAACAGAATAAGCATGTAAAAGTATATAACAAAAACTTTCTCAAAAGAAATCTCATTTTTTAAAATTATCATATGCATATGATACATCCAAATATTTTTCACACTTCCACATTATGTTAGTAAAAAGTTCAACACACTGCAGCACAATTGTACTTTAGCAGCACACTTTACAATTATTTTTAACTAATAACTTGACATATAAAAAAAAAAATTATCACATTAGTCTTAACATTTGAAATGTTTTCTGAAATCTACAGATATAAAATCTATATTAATAATAGAATGGCCCAAACCAAACAGATGTTCTATGACTAACCAGACAAAGTCTGGAATACATCAAGATGCAAACTAAAAGACAAACAATGCTCTTCATATTGAAATTAGACTGCAACAAATATAAATGGAAAATAATAGTGATTTCATTATAAAACACATGCAAGAATCCTGATGGCTAATGCTTTTATGTTTTCATATTCATAAATTAGCATTACAATTTCATGTTATTTTATTTATAATATTGTTTGAAATATGACTAGCTACAGCAAGACTACCACCTTGAACGAATCTCACAAAATTATCTCCAACAAGAGGTCCAACAGCAAACAGTCCAGAATGAAACATGCTTTCATGACTATACAGATTTATGTCAATAGGGTTCTTTTTACAGTCAATGGGCTTTTTTGGATTAATGCACAGATCTAAATCTTTATTTGGTAAAAAAGACAGATCAGGATGTCTACCAATAAGAGTAAGGACATAAGAAACTTTACAAACTGAAACAATACTCTTATTTTCACAAGAAGTGATAATGACTGTACCATCAGGCTTAATTGAATGAATTCTTGAGCAAGGGAAATGCTTTTATAGCTTTCATAATGATTTGAGTCCTTCATCATTTGATGAACTTTATGATATTCAGGATAGATATCTTGTGGAAGTTTGTTAAATATAAGATCAGGATCATTAACAGAACGTCGGAATACGTGAATAATAGGAATGCCATAGAAACGAGCAGCAATCACGCGTCTGCTGCACTAAGTCCAGCTCCCACAATTAGCAAATGATCAGAATTGGGTAGAAGCATTTTCTTATACATCATGCATTCTAGTTCTGCTAATGAATACATAACAAATGGTAAATCTTGACCCTCAGCATTCAATTTATTTGGTTTATCAGAATTCCCAGTAGCCAAAACAACATGAGGAGTTATATAGCTGAAATATTTTTTTGAATTTGCTGAAAAATTTTCTACATAACCAGAAACTTCCCAAAGACTTTTAAAATCCAAATTGAATACTGTTTTCTTCTCCAACAGGAGAAATAGATGTTACAACAGCATTATTGACAAAGTATGAACTTAATCCTTGAGACTGCACATAAGAAGAAAAATAATTAGCAACAGTTCCAACTGTAGCACGCTTCTGTCGTAAACCAGACTGCATGGAATGTAACTAAAATGAAATTTTAAAATATTAAATAATTGTTTGTTATAAATTTTTACTGTATTCTAAGCACATAAACAAAAACATACATTACATCTTTCCTTCTGAGAAAAAAAAATAAAGAGAAAATTCTACTTAACTAAACAGAATAGTTTATAAAGGCTTAAAAAACATCCTTTGTATATCAAATAAAATGCTTCTACAGAATTATAAATATTTTTATTCATCCATAGAATACATAATATTTTATTTAACATATTTAGAATTAACACAAGTTTTTTTTTTTCTTTCAAAGTATTATTTTGGATTTCAATGAAATTTTTTGTGATTTGATGCAGAATTTTCTTAAAGGTTCTAGTTTATTCTGAGAGATGGGTTCTCAAGTTATTTTCATGGATTGATACTCATGGAATCATGAACTTCATTTGTGTTCGTAAGTGATTCCCAATCTACAAAATCTATCATGGTTTAGGGCTCCTTAACAAACTTCTTCCAGTCATATATTAGAATACTTATATAATTAAAAATAAATATGTACTTTTTACTAGTTCCCAGTATTATGCATCTAGCTTTAATTATAATGCCAAAAAAAAAATAAAGAGGTTATTTTAAATAAATAAAAAATAACTAGACAATAGCTAGCTTTTTTTCACCCATTCCTAACACTGCAGCAACTTTTTTTTAAATTTTAGACATTAAGATTCTAAATTTTCAGAAATAACTTGAGTTTTTTCCTAAAGCAAATTCTGGAAGTTTTTTGAAACATAGATTTATATTTTTACTTTCTTAGCCCCCAATAAAATAAAACAATTTTTATACAATTTTTGATAAGTATAGTTAAGATGCATATGCTGCTCAAGTCTACCTAATGGTCATTAATATTAATATAATAGAAGGTTAATTCTAAAATACCAGTTATTGAAGTTGAAAAATATGGCAATTTTACTATCATTATATCAATTTTTATACACTTGAATTTTAGTAATGCAAAGAAAATTAATATTATTTGGTTTTAATATCAACAAATCAACTTGAACTGATGACAACTTAATAACTTATTGTAATTTAATTACCCTTGAATTAGTATTTTGAATTTTATATGTTCATGGTATTTTTTCAGACATCTCTCTAAAATAATGCCTCTTAAAGAATTTTAGGTTCTAAATAAATGAATGAATAAAATTAGCAAGAAAGACCTCGTAATAACTTTCTACACCCCCAAGAAATATAAGCAGCTGTTTCTTTTTAAGTTAAAATATCTTTTTTTTTTACTGTTTTTAAGATCAATCAGTGAAGATTAAGTAAATTAGAGAATTCTAAAAGAATTTTTTTGTTTGAATACACAACTGATTTATAAATTTGATTTAGCATTGATGAAGAATTACAGCCTTTATGAAAACTATTTGTGTTTAGTAATGAATGTAAACAGAAAAAATAATAAATGAACATTTTTACTTTGATTAGCAGCACCACAGAACATTTAATGTTTACAATGCAAGATTTAAATGTTTACAATACATAATTAGAATAAAAAATATACAATGTGGTAAAATAAGCATATGTGGTAATTTAATTTACAAGATCTTTAGAAAAATACATTTATTCAGCATAAACTTCCTATATGGCTCTAAAATACTTAATATGCAATAAAAAACTTTTGGGTATGACTGCTTAATGAAAGCTATGGTATTCATATTTTTGTGTGCTTTTAATGGGTAATTATTTTTCCAACATTTCTAAAACTTTTAATATTTCCTTACATTCATGTTATGAAAAATATAAATGTGTAACAATAATTACATTTCATGAATTAATGTACTAATAGAAGCAAAAAGTGATGAAAATTCAATTTAAATATTAGTAGCTAAGAAAATGTAAGGATCAAACCCAAATAACATTCATTTGTGAGTGAGACATCTTCACCCCATATAAATGTTACATTAGTCCTAAAATTTTTACAATGATTTGAGACCAAAAGTCTTTTAAATATACAATTTTTACTGTAAATCTCTACATTTTAAAAATGCTCAGCTCTAACATTTTATTAATTAAAAAATTCTAAACTTACATTGAATTAAATATAAAAGTTTATCATATTTTGATTAAATCTTTCTTAGGGGCTTCAAATTCTGTATTATTTCAATAACTTAAAACTAGGGAGGATGAATTTAGATCCATATCATTGGAAGTCACAGTCTACATATGAATACCAGTAATAATGGCATCAGGCTTATAAATTTTGCTATAAGCCTGATGTTAAGGTAGTGGGAAACACTGTGTTTCCACACAAAAATATTCATAAAAGAACTTAGAGATCACATGATAACACTACTTTTATCCGAATTGACTATGTTCTGATTGTTGCCAGACATTTCTCCAATCTTCTGGATATTAAGGTCTTTCGGGGAACCAATGTTAATTCTGACTATTACTTGGTTGTGGCCAGTCTGATTGCAAAATTGTCTAATTATATTTTTAAAAACACTCAAGGAAAATGTTACCGTAAAATTTAACTGTTCTAGGCAAAAGATGTGAAGATTAAAAACAAGTTTATGGAAGATTTAAGTTGTAATATTCGAGCTATAGAATTTGAAACTGCCATTAACTCAGAAGCTAAATGGTTGCTTTTAAAGGAAAGCATTTTGCTTATTGCTGATGAAGTTTAGGACCTGCAGAGAGAAGAAGAATAAGAAAGATTCGTTTGATGTAGAATGCAAATCTGTGATTGAATAAAAAAAATAAAGCATATCATGATATGCATCACAGAATATTTATCTGAGGATCAACTGACAGCAAGAAGAAATATAAATAGCAAGAAGAAATGAGAAAAGAGCCCATAAAAGGAAAAAACGACTGTTTTACGAGGTTTTACGCAAAGGATACTGAGCATCTGAGAGGAAGCAATGAAAGCAGAGCTTTCTATGCTTAT
Source organism: Caerostris extrusa (assembly GCA_021605095.1). Lineage (NCBI taxonomy): Eukaryota > Metazoa > Arthropoda > Arachnida > Araneae > Araneidae > Caerostris > Caerostris extrusa. The sequence continues at coordinate 84,810 of BPLR01009264.1, forward strand.
TAAAATAGTCAAAGGGATTTTAAATCTAGAATCACGTTCTAGATTTAAGAAATTATTCGGTAGAAATAGAACAATGACATTCTTAGTGATCTCATCGATCTTTCCAATAGATAGATGGAATATTTTAGTGACCTAACCAACCTGCCAATTCATTTCATGACCATCCTACAAAATCGGATGGATATCTATGTGTCTCCTATGTTAGAAGAGGTGGAATTAGAACTTAAGGCCCTGAATGTATCCTGGATGAACTCCTAAATTTGGGGGACATTTGACAATAAAAACCCTACATGATCTCATTCTATCCATTTGAAATGATAAAAAGCTACATTTGGATTGGACTCATGGCATTTTATTCCAATTCATAAAAAAGGAGACCCCCACCTACTGCTGTAACTACCAAAATAATTGCCTTTTGAACAGCCTTTGAAAGTATTTTTGATTATTATTCTTTTTAACAGATTATCACCTTGGGCTGATGATATAGTTAGTGAATGCCAATGTGGATTTAGGAAGGGAAAATCTACCTACGAGCAGATCTTTAATCTGCAACAAATTTTGAAAAATCCAGAGAGTTTGGTATTGAATTGAACTTTTATCTCTTGTTGAACTGGTCATACAAAATAAATTTATAATGTTCATTAGGTTAACTTTAACCTACACAGTCTCTCCTGCGTAAAACTTTCTGGTTGCCTCACAGTTTTTCGAAATCAGAAATGGTGTAGGACAGGGTGACGCTCTGCCTGTCTTCTTTTCAACTTGGTCCTGGAATGGGTAATTCACAATTCCCATTCCCCATTCCCATTAATACTTAGAGGTATCATCTTTACCAAGACTGTGCAACTCCATGATTATGCCTTGATATAGTAATCATTGTGCATACAAAAAACGCTTTATTAGAGGCTTTCTTTGCCCATAAGAAGTCAGTTGAAATGATACATTTGATTATTAATGAAGACAAGATGAAATATTTACCAATTATTAAAACTGCAATGGACTATAAATATCTGTATACTGAAAATGTTAAATTTGAAGTAGTTGATAATTTTAGTTATCTTGAATATCATCAAATATTTAAACATATAACAAAAAAATGATAATAAAATAATTTTACATTCTTAATTATAACATTTACCAAACCTTAAAAATTGAAATATACTGTCAGAAATGTATCTATACCTATTTCTACACGCATCCCATTCTTGAATGCTGAGATTTGGCAATTCCATCCATGAAGCAAGGCTTATAGTTAAAGTTGAGCCGTCCATCTTCTACAAAAAAAGAAAGTAATTTGTTTTACATTTGAAACATATAAAATAACTCTTTTGAAACTTTTATTTTTATCTTTACGTCCTGAAGTACTAAAAATTTCAGTTTTGCAACATTCTTCTTTTCTATATTTAAATTTCCTTAAACAAGGCATGTTAAAACCTCTAAGTTTTCTATTCATAAAATCCAAACTAATGATGATACAGAACTAAAAATTTGTAAGCCCATATTATTACAATTTTTATGTGTGAGTAAAACCTAGAGATGGGGTGCCGACCTTTTAATTTCCTTGAGTCGCATTTGACAAAAAAAAAAAAAAGTCTCAGGTTACAGAAGCAATCTATTAACTACAACAATTCAATAGTAAAAATTTTCTAGCATAATAATGGTTTATTCTTTTCATGGCAGAAATGTTTTAAATCATCAAATGGGCCAACAAGTTTTAAACATTGAAATAACTAAAAAAAAAAAAAATTTTTTTTTTTTTTAAATATATTGGTTTTTAAATAAAATGAAAACTTAAGAGTTAATTCTCTATTTTTACATATTATGTAATAAGAATTTAAATTATTTATTTTATACAAATTAAGTAACAAAATTCATACATTTGTATATGTTTTTTTAAAATTTTTAAGAGATATTAATTAAGCAAATTCCTTTTTTAATTTAACATAATTAGTAAAATTAAATATTTAATATAATATCAACTACATAAAATATTTCTTAAGTTGTAAAACAAATCATATATTGAGAGCACCAATACATTTATTCCACATTATATTTAGTAACTTAAAGTAGTAGTAAATGAAAAATATTTGGTAAGATTTCTGTTTTTCTTTTGCATGAAGTTTTATAACATTTATAAGAATAATTTTTTTAAAAATTTGCATGACAATGCTTAAATTAATAGAAATGTTTTCTTTAATTTTTGCTTTAATATTTTCTTTGATTATTATACTTAAAAAAAAAGTATAGAATTTGACTTCTTAATTTTTATAATTAAACCTGTGTATTTTTTAAAAACTGTTAAGAGTTTTAAACCATACTATTTAAAAGTTGAGTAGAATTTTTTTAAGACAAATCAATTCCTTTCTATCTATTTTAAATCTATGTGTAAGAAGTAATATTTTCCTGACAATGTTCTCAGTTGGGAAAATGTTAGAAATCATATATAATTTTTTTTTTTTTTCAAAAATTAATTTTTCCATATTTCTAAAATAGTATAGTATTTCTATAGTTTCCATAGTATTTTAATGTAACTTTTATGGGAAAAAAAAAATGTATAGAAATTTTCTACAAATTAGTAACAGTATCTTAAATATTTATTTTAATTACTAAGTGATTATTTATCATACCTGCCAAGATCCTCCAGGAATACCTTTTCCAAGAACAATATGATCAATAGCATTTTCAGCCTTAAATTTCCATGATATCACAGATTCATTTTCAACTCCCAAATCTGCCTGAGGATGAACTAAAGTATCAAATAACACAGACACAGGATTTAGTGATCGTCCTTCAAGACCTTCTGAGAGATAAGCTAAATCCTAAAAACATATAGTACCAAATTTATAATTTCAGTTTTAAATTTATTATGCCAAAAATAAAATATATTACATTTTACTTAAATCTGTTAGACTTTGGTTACATGGGAAGAATATACATTTTACATAAAACAGATTATTTTTACTTGTCAAAAAAGAAAATGACATTGTCAGGATTAAAACTATAAAATATAAATAATTGACAATAGAAGAAATGAGATCAACAAAAATATTGTAAATCATCTTTGTAAAATTATATATAATAATAACCTCTTTTAGAATGTTCCATCACTTTTTCTTTGAACATAAATAATTTGCATTCATCTAATATTAAATTATTTTCAATTTTATAAACATATAAATTCTTAGCAAGATAATCTTACCTGTTCAAGAAGAGATTTATCTCTGTTTTCTTCAAGTCTGTACTGCAAAAAATCAATAGGATGTGGTAATCCATTGTAATAAGGCCAATTACCACTCAACATGTATGATAAAGTAATAGCAGATGGCCCATTACCTAATGAAGAAATTTATAAGTTAATACATAATTTAATAATAATAGTACTGCACTTTTTCAGATTCAAGTGATTCATTTTCAACTGAAAAAAAAAAAGCCCATAAATTATATATATTCAGAGATACAAACCTAAAATGGGACTTTTCAATAGTATATTGTATAGTTCTGTTTACCAATACTAAAGTTTTATAATAAAATCTACCCTTCTTTTAAGTAAAGACCTCACATACTAACAACTGTTTTTAATTACAATGCCTAATTATTTAAAAACAAAATTGCATTAAGTTGGGAAAGTAACAGACAAAACTGACTTTTTTTAAATTTCCATAAAAATACTTGTTTTCAAGAAAAAGTCTGTAGATAATACAAAATTTTTATTATTTTCCATAGAAACCATGAACAATCTATAGTAGTTAGCATCCCTATATATTGTATTAAGTATATTTAAAAACTTTTATCAAGATTAAAACAAACAAAACTTCAGCATATCAAAATACAAATATTTTTTTTATAGAAAACATTAAATTGCATTTTATACCTTCTTGTATATCATTTGAAATTCATTTACAATTTAAAAAATATATTTGATATTTAAATAATACAGAAAAATTGCTTTAAACTCTTGTTTTAAAAAGTTTAAAATTGTTTTAAAACTTTTGGAATTTATTAAAACTCTTTAAAACATTTTGATTCATAAGCATTAAAAATATTTTACTTGTTTATTGAATAAAATGCATTACATTAAAGAAAGTATATGGCAATATATTAATTAAATGCAATAAGTCTGTGTTAGATGTAGGTACATGTAAAAAGTTCATTTTAAACTAATTGGACAAAAACTGCACCAAAGAAATTTTTTTAAGAAAAGATATCAATACAAAGGAAAAAATCAGAACATACTTTTTTTTATAGTCTTTTTAACTTTTCCTTTTTTACCTTTAATTTTTAATTGAACAAATTTTAAATGCTCCATTATGGTAAGAAATAAAACCATTTAAATCAATGAAGTATTTTAAAGGAAACTATAATCCAAAAATTGTCACATGTAAGTCCATATATTATAATTTCTTGATTAAAATTACACAAAATACTTCTCAAATTATAAAATTTAAAAAAAGTGATAAAAATAAAAACTTAATTTGATTTTCACTAAAAAAATTATTACATCAATTGTAAAAATAGAGATTCAAGATTAATCTCATGAAATTGTTGTTTAATTAAAGGTTAGAAAATGAATGTAAACTAAATTTAGAAAAATAAATGGTTCCACTGAAACAGATAATTGTCAATTGATATAAAATGAAATCAAAGTTGACAAATTTTAGCTTTATAACTTTTTTTTAATTATTAAAGAGAATCAATGCTGTTTTGATTCAGAAAGACAAAACTTAACAGTGAAAATAATTAATAGCAATTTATTTCATATTTGGATTCACAAAATTGGATTCCCTAATTAGTATCTCAACACCTTTCTCATATTAATCATCATTATTTATTCTTGTTCCCTACAGATTATTCTATATATGCTAAAATAACTCATACAAACATAATTTATATTTAAAAACCAAAGCAAAATCAGAAAGCATAAACATGTAATATATATATATATATATATGAATTTCATAGAATAATATAGAAATAGAAATTTATTCAATAGAATAAATCTAGTATTATGTATTAGTTAAGTAGAATTTGAAATGCATCATTAATAAAAAATGTCCTGGAAACAATTACCAATAATAACAGCTTCTTTGAAAATTTTATTTTCCATAGATATGAAATTAAATAGCAAAAAGTGACAAAAATCTTCAATTAAACTGTTTAGGTCACCTGAAAAAAAAAAAAAAGGATATTAAAGTCGTTTATATTTAATAGAAAATACATAACAGACATATTTAATGATGATTAATAATTACAAAACTAGAAGAAAAAACTCCAATATTATAGAAAAATTGAAACAAACTTATTTCTAATGTAAAATTACATTTTCCCCAATACACAACCTTACTGAATATAATTTTGTATTTGAAGTACTATTTTAAATAGGGAGAACCAAAAGATATATCTTGCAATATATTCAGCATTTGATGAAGTACTGATTGCAGTATTGATTAGCTTATAATATACGTTCATTAACGTATAGGGAAAAAGAATGCAATTTTAAAAACTACATAATCCTTTCTAATGAATTTTGCATAATAGATAGCAAAAAATTACTTTATCAAAAATTTTAAATAATTATTATGAATCTTCAGATTCTTTCTAGTTACTTCATTCAAAATTATGTGAACAAATAAAAAATTTTTAAATAAAATTCATTAATAGTAGCGATGAATAATTTTTTTCTGCAAAGTGATGCAACATACGAAAGTAATGTTATAAAAATTTATAAGCATTTCTTATTTATATTTAACTAAAATTAAATTTATTCGAAAAACAAAAGTCAAAATTTGTTGTTAATAGGTGATACAACTGTTACCAAAATAATTTGTAATTTTAAAACAAAAAACCTTGAAAATCTATAAAATAAAATAAAAATTATAAAGATAGATAAAAATACACTCAAAATACTATTTTTAAATGACTTTGTTATGGTATGATTTTTTCCAATTGAAAAAAATATATTAACTGTCAACAAATGAAATAAATTTCTAGACCATTCACGGTCCATACCAAATCATGCGACTGATTTACTATTCTTTTAAACAAATCAAATTCTTTTGAATTATTGCATTTAATTTTTATTTAAATCTTATAAACTTTCATTTACTATTAATACTGTTTTTATAAATAAAACTTTGATTACTTTTCTTTTATGTACAACTAAAAAATAATGTGTCAAGAAGTTATAACCAACAGGTATTTAGGAAAAAAAACCTGGGAAAATAAATGCATTAAAAATAATAAAAATAAAAACTTTTACCAGCAATTATACATATATATTAAAAATAATCTTTATTGTTAGTCAGTTTAAATAAATGAATATTATTATAAAGATAATTTCTATCTGCCAGGAGGATCAATAAAACACATATTTATATACTGTAAAATTTTAAAATATCACATAATATTTCAGTAATATTGATACATGATTGAAGTATTAGGAATAAGCAAATAAATACAAATAAAGTATTAAAAAATAAGACACAAAAAAATAAATATAAAAAGTCCAATAATGTTGGAATGCTTTTACTGTTAGAAAATTGAATAAAAATTTATATAATTTCAACCTGAAAAAAATAGCATAAAAAACTTACAGTATGAGTAATGTAGTTTTCTTTTTAAAATAGCAGTAGGCCACCATATTACATCTTGATACTTATTAAGAAAACCAAGGTAGCATGCTAATGTGTCATACAACTGGTTTAAATAAGCTTGCATATAACAAGCCATACAATTTAGTAGTATATAGCAGAACATGTTGAGATGAAGATGAAAACCAAAACCATATCTAGAGAATCGAAAATCAACAAACGACGACAACAAGCCGGCGATGCCACCGGAGAAAACGTAAAAATTAGTTTTTAATTTCATCATCACAATAGCCGTAGAGGTAAACCGATATAGTTTGACAGAATATATATATGTATATCTTGTAATCCATTTGGAATATGGATCGAAATAATAATAATAATTAAAGATGTTTGAATTTCATGGTTAACGGATCTTTCCATTCATAAATGATCTAGATCTATCAACAAAAAAAAGGGTACTTTTCACTTTTTCTTTTCGAAAACCGTGAATATTAAAAGAAAACCAAATCATTACAGGTGTGCACTTTACTTCAAGTACTAAGTAAATATATTTGTATTTTATAAGAAGATCTTTTAAATAAATAAGTTTAAATAATCAATTGCTTTTAGAGAAGTATTTAAATATTTATCAACAGGGTACCTAAAGTTACAATGCCCCACGGTTAATATGATGAACAGTAAATGTACTTCGAAAAATATTAAAAAAGGTAAACATTTACATTAAAATGAAAAAAACGATAAAGTTTTTTATGTAATAAACTAGAAAAATTGCAGCTAAACAATATTTGAAAAGCATCCCAGTATAATATGTAAATAAAATAAATTAGAGTTTTAAAAAATTGGAACAAATTTTACGTTTTATAATGAACATAAAAAATGAATCCAAATCATTGTTGCTCTATAGTTTGCAGGTTAAACAAAATATGGTGAGGTTTATAACACATTAGAATGAATATGTGGCGTATTCATCTATAATAATAATCATTCTATTCACTAGCTTAGAAATAATGTCAAAACTTAAAAAATGTTTTGTTATCCCTTGTCAGATTAAAACAGGAATTAACTTAAGTATATCAATAACTCAAAATAATAATAATTGAAAGGAATAAGATTAACCACAGAGTAAAAGAAACAGAGGGCCATTCCAGATTTTGCATAAGCTAAATTGCTGGGCAGTTCTTTCCATTTTCCTCCCACTCTGATTTTAATGTTGCTTTTACTCTGCGATTGTTTATAATTGAAAGTAAAAATATTCTTCTGTAGTATATATATATATATAACTGATCGAACGGAGGGAATTCAAGATAAATTTAAAGAGTAAAAGATAAGTAACTGTTAAAGAACATGGCTATTGCGAAAGAACAAGGACACAGCAGTTGGACATCCCTATACCCGAAAAGAGTTAACAAGATTGAAAGATCCGTGAAGCTAGGCGGCCTAACGGAAGAGAAAAAAAAACTCTTTTGATTGGTTGCCTTACAGTTGTCATAGCATTGGGTTCAGGGTTTGCCACGGAAGCATTACTGACTGAGGAAGCTATAATTGAAAAAAAAAAAAATCCATTCATGCCTATGAGAGTGAACCCTCTGTTTCATTTACTCTGTGGATTTAACTACAGAAATTACGAATGTAAAAATAAAGAAAATTTAAAATGCATAACTAATATCAAGAATAAAATTTCTTCCATATCAATGGTTTCAAAGGTATTTTCTCTCAATATAAGCAATTTCAGATTTATCATTATTTCAGTGCTTAGGAGCATGAAAAGGATTAGTTCGCTTTTATTCCTTCAAAATATATCATTCTTTCCGCAATTCCTAAATTTTAAGTGCGTATCAAGTTTATCAATTAAGAAATTAATATGCATGAATTGTAAATCACTTAATCCTCATTATTTGCATTTATACTGGATTCATCACTGCGACGAAGAAAGAAAGTGTGAGAAAATGGTGACAAAAAAAAAAATGGCTTATTTCGATGATTGAAATTAAAATTCTGATAAAATTTAAAAATAAGAAATGTACATTTTCAGAAGGATTCATAGTGTAAAAGACTTTAATAGCAAATATTGGAAGAAATATTTTTGTTTTAAAGTACAGTGGAACAAATAAAATCATAGACACCCTCATTAAAGGTACATTGATTTCCAAAAATTAAGAAAAAAAGGAATTTTTTTGTATTGTTTGGTTTTGCAGTGTATTTATGTATGCTACAACCAATCCACTTGTGGGCGATGAGGAAAAGAAGTTGGTTTCGGAAGGACTTACACGTAAATGAAGTTTTATTCAAATTTATTTCAATCTTTCAAAATTATGTGTTTATTTCAAATACCATATTGTTTTTAATGATGTATTGCAAATTCGTTATGCAATAAATTTTGTTCTTATAGAGTAAAATAATAATGAACCCATCTTATTTTACATTCGGATTGCTGTCTTTCTAAATAGCTCATCTGAAGAAAGCCATATTCGTTCCTTCGTTAGCTTGGGTTTTGTGTAGGATCGATTGCTATTCTTTGATGCGGGCGTGATTTTATGTTTAACAACGAGTACTGAATAAATAAATAAAAAATAAAAAACCTGACTCAGTTTAAAGGGTGTTATCTAAGGGAATTTTCTTAAATAATTAAGTCTAAGAAAGGCACTTTCTTTGCTTTTGTACGATTGACTGATCCTTTTGAAATTCCAACATCATCAGGTCAGGTCTCTAATTGTAAATCGACGGTTTGCAAGCCCCAAATCTTTAATGTTTTGGACTTGAGCTTCGTCGGTTGAGGTTGATGGTCGGCCAGAGCGCTCTTCGTTTTCAACGCGTTCTCTGCCTTCTTTGAACTGTTTATACCACTTCAAACATTTCTTTCCGATATAGGAATGCTCACCGAATGCCTTCTGCAACATTTCTATACATTTCCGCAAACAAAATTTAATGCAAGTTCTTTGCTCAATTAATTCAGACATTTCAAAAATCACCGGAATCAGTTCTAGCGTCTCAAAGCGAATTGTAACTCAAACATTAATGAATATTTTGACGTCAAATTTCACACAGATGTCAAAGACAGTGCCAACAACCTAAAAAATGGAAAAAAAAAAAAAAAAAAAAAAAAACCATTAAATTCCATATGCCCGGGAAATTTAAATTGAAAATTGGTTTTACTTTTTGGGTACAGTAGCATGATTATAATGTAATGCATGTGTTATTTAAGTTAGGAGCATAAAAAATTCAGTTATGAAAGTTTTTAGACTGTTAAAAAATTTTACTTTCATACTGAAAGAAACAGAACTGAAAATTTCAGAGTGAACCTTTGTATTGTTCAAAAGAATACGTAAGTGCAAATTATTTTATTATTCTGACAGTGCCGCATATAGCCAATTATCTGAATATATTGATTCCTCTGAAAAATGTTTTCTCAAATGTCTAATTTGATGCATCAGTTAAGGCAATTATAAAACCTATTAACAATGAAAAAAAAGTAATTATCAAAAAATAAAGATAACATAAGTATTAAAACTATATATATTCAAAACAAAAATGTAAGATTTATGATGAAGCAGAACTATTTGATAATAAAACATGCTTTTGTTGCCGACTTCACCCATAGATTAACATTACATTAGCATAACTTTCAAGATTCCTACAGATCCAAAAAAAAAGCATATAAGGTACAATTTAAAGGTAGGCTGATTTTCAGAATTGTTATTAATCAACTTTTATGAATTTTAGGTATAAGCATAATATGCAGAAAGGCCAATCTCAAATGAGACTTTTATTATCAGTAGTAGGAAAAAGAAGGCAAAGTGGAAAACCAACATTTATTATTATCATTATTTAAAAAAACTTTGCACATTTACAACTGTACATAAAATTAATAACATTATTAAAAAAAAAAGCAACATTTTTTTTTTCTTTAAAGAATTGAGTATTTTTCATTAAAATATGATTAATTTAGAGATAATTTTAGACTTAATACTACCAATATATGTGCTGAAATTTCTTTATCATAGAAAGACTCATCATTATTTAATATTAGTAAAACATATAAAATTTTTAAAAATGGTGCAGAGAAGTGATAGACATTCTAAGTACAAAAACTTAACGAATATTATACATGCAACAAAAAGTCATGCATACAAATATTAAACTCTTCTAAGGTACAAGCTACACAGACTAAAAAAATTATTTTTGATAACAAAGGAAAAATGCAATAAGCGACAACATATTTATGCATTTGATTTAATAAGATATAACATTACTTTAAAAATTTTTAATAGCACAAAGTTGAAAGAGTAATAAATAACCTTTTTTTACAAATTTCCATAGAAGTATGATTTTCTGTAATTAATTCAAAATTTTTGTTATTTTCAGTAGTAACTATGAAGAATCTTTGTTAGTTGGAATCTCTGCATATACCGTATATATATCTGTAAAATCAGTTTCTACAAAATATGGTATATAGAATTTTCACAATATCAAAATTATATAAACTAACTTTTTCAGTTTTCTCAAATTTCAAGGAAGGCATTCACTAAAATCTCGTATTGATTTGGCAGATCTCGTGTGACTAGCATAAATTTAAAAATACCCAGAATTTACAAAGGTTTAACAACAATTCTCTTCTCTTGTCTAAATTTCATGTAATACTTTGTGAGTCATCTTATGATGGCAAAAATAACATGATTTAAAAATATAATTAAAACATAAGCAAAATGACATTTTCCTTTAGAAAACAATGTACTAGCATCAGAAAAATATAAAAATTTAATATTTCATACTATTTTGAAGAATCTGATAAAGAAATAAAATTCTTTGTACCATATCTGAGAATCTATAAGGTTTAAAAACTATATAATTTTAATAAAAACAAGTACTCAAAACCAAATAAATTGTATGTAATTTCATTATAATGGCAAATAAATATTCAAACAAATTTTGATATGTAAATTATCTGTTTTGTATATAAATAAAAAAACAAATATATAATATCTAGTTTGAATACAAAATAATGTTATGATTTATTATTATAACTGGGCGTGAAAACATTGTGAAGTTTTCAGAAATAGTTATCATTGAAATTTATTTTATTTCAACATGAATTATTTGACTTGAAATTCATGTGTGTATGTATATATAATATCATTTACGTAAAATATCAATAACAATGATTAATTTCAAAAATAATTAAATTGAAAAAATTGATTAAATAATTAAATTGATAATAAGCATATCTCAAAAAGTAATAAATGTTCCAATGTAAAATTGAAATGCCATTACCAATGGTGTAATCGAAAAACAAATATCACAGACTATTATTAGATCCAGTCACTTAAAATTTTTAACAGCAGATTTCCTTAAAATCAGTATTTCTTTTTCCCCCAGCTAACTAATGCAATGATATCATATTGAGTGATTTTATTTGTACCTTTTTTACAATTTCAATTCAAGACAAATTATATTTAGTTCATAATTTTAAGGATTTACTGCTCATATACATTTTAAAATTTTTACCACCATTGAAATACAGAAAGCCTACCTTCATATTATCCCATTAACTTTTTCAATTATTGTTTTTGTTTTTATTATCGTTTAAGATAACACGAGCACAACTTCTTCTAAATAATGTTTAAAACACAAAGAAAATAGAGATACACCAAATAATGGTGAACAAGTTGTGGCAAAGAGAAAAATACACTAAGACATTCATTATTGAAAGACTCTTGAGTTTTGACAAGGGAAAATATGAAATGTAACAACAATAAATTAAAAAAGCTTCAGTTTTCATTTATGTCCTCCAAACCTACATTATTTTGCAAATAAATTACTTGCGACATATAGGCACATTAAGAAACTAAAGCAGAAGATTTTAGTCATGAAATTTCATTTTCTTCAGCCACTTTGTTTCTTTTCATTTTGGCAATAATTTTCTAATGGTAAAAATTAAACTCATTCTACAAAGTGTTTCAATTTCACTCATAATATAAAAAAGTTCAACAGTAAAAAATAATAAATAAATAAAGTATTTTTCTTGCTTTAATCATTTATTTCACTATTTTTACTTATTTTTAGTCAACACGAAAAGAGGAAATATAAGTATAGAATACCTCTTTATAATACTTAATTAAAAACAATGAAACCTAAAAAAAAATATATATATTATCAGTAAGCTAAAATCAAATTAACTGCAAGCAATCCTATAAAACAAATGTATTTTGATTTACTAATAAAAGAAATATTTTACTCTTAAGATTTCAATAGTATAAAACTTTATTTCATTAAAATGTTCTCTTTTTAGTATTAATTAAGAAACATTAACATAAGGAATGCTTATCAAACATAATGTATCTTTATTTGTTCATTTTAATGGGATAATGCAAATACCAAATTCTACTATTGTTATTAGAGAAATATGTAATATTTTTCATTTATTTTATCTAAAAAAAAATTAATAAATAACTAAATGTAGGTTTAGAAATTAACCACTAAAAATTTTTAAGTAAATTAATATACTTAAATAAATTAAAAAGTAAATTTATTACTTCTGAAATAAATCAAAAGTAGGAAATAAAGTGTAACATGCTATTAATAAATTTGATAAAAAAAAGAGAAAGAGAGATATCTATATATAAATAAATTTTTATTTAGCTAATTAAATTAATATTTTTAATACAAATCTATTTATAAAATTATTAAAGGAAAATATAAAAAACACATATGCTTTAAATTTAGGCAATTTTAATAGAAATAAAAATAATAACACTTAAAGGAATGTATATTTTCAATTTAAGGTGAGTTTTTTATAAATTGGAGGGAAATGAATAATTTTGTTTTACTTATGATAACTGTTGCATATTTCTAACATCATTCAAATTTTATTTATATTGCTACTATGATTTATTTTTATTGATATTAGTTTATATGAACATCCTTATCTGTGTGTACATTTTGTATTACAAGTAAATTGATAATAAAATGTTAAGACAAAAATTAAAACTGAAAAACAGTTGTTGGATATTTTATTGTAAAAGAAAATCATCATAAGTTATAACAAAAGTATAATGAAAAATATCAAATAGAAATTTTCATAATTATTTAGTTTTTCAAACAATAATATTCTATTTTACAATACAGTTT
>BPLR01009265.1:0-22198 GCA_021605095.1 Caerostris extrusa
TCTTATTAATAAATATTTTGACTTGTGCCAAGTAAGTAAAACTTGTTTTCGTGTAGCATTTTATGTGGGTAAAAATTGTTATGTTTTGTAAATGTGCCCATAGTTAAATTTTAATATTTTTTTTGTTCTAATGCAGCTGGCACACACTTAGACAATTGTCTTTGATGCCTTAAGGCAAACTCTGCACCGAGATTACTCACTTAGCAATAGCCAGGAAGTGCGTGTAGCTTGAAGATAAGCTACGGACGTGGAGTAACAATACCCCCCCGCAAATTTTAATAGTTCTAGTTCAGAAATATTTGTTTTTATTATCGAGAAAAAGTAGAAGAGTTTTAAATTTATATTACGTGTTAATACATAATAAGAATATGTATTTGTATATTAGAAGTTTAATTCGAAATGTGAATATGAGTATTAGCATGGATGTCTTTTCCAATTTTAACAATTCTTTGAAAAATCTGTGTTTAAGCATTACCTGATACTTCTGTAGGTTTATGAATCCAAATTTATTAAAAAAAAAAAAACTGTTTTTGTTTTTTAATTGCACTAAACTGAGAATATTAACAGTCGAGCTGAAACAATACATAATGTAAATGTCTATTTCCTAAAAGCGAAAATAATGCAGCCTAGTTATGTGGCTCGTGACCTCTTATAAAACAATGTGATTTGTATATTGGCGCGAATTGGCGCGAGGTTATTTATATTGTTGTCCTAAAAGCAAAAATAATTATTTGAAATATACTGTTCATTACAGTTATGAATGAAATATTGTTTAATCAATGAGTTCAGAAATACTGTTTTGAGTCCTTATTCCTTTTGATTATTTAATTTTGTTGGACTACTAAATTTGCGGCCTCCTATCCTCTGCATCCTTTACCATGAAGACATTTTTTTAATTAAGTCAGTTCTTCCTGGCAATCTAAATATATATTTTATAGTTATCTGGGGATGTGAAAGTAAATTATAACGATGAATTCTAAAAAAAAAAAAAAAAAATATATTAGCTGTTATAACTTTTTATCGTAAATAGGTTTGAGTTCATTTAAAAAAAAATATCAATAATGTATAATATTAATTGAAAATAAATTATTGTAATAAATTATTGAACTTTTAAATTAATTTTGAGTGAGAGGAAAATGTAACGTTGCTTCCATGCAGAAATCATGGTGTGCTTGGAGACGTTTCAATGCGTTCTTTTAGTGTTAGCCATACTTTTGAAATTTAAAAGTTTAACCGTGCTTACTCCTACACATAGCAAGGCACCCCCCCCCTTGGTATTCTGGAAGTTGGCCTCCAGACTCTCACCTGAGAGGGAGTACAGCTGAATCTGTGCTCCCTACGAGAAGTGTTCAGTTTATAGTCTCTAATCCCGAGAAGAAATACATTTAGCCTATCAAGTCGCATTAGTTCGCTTAGAGTCTGTTACCCGGAGAGGAAATATATTTCGAGCACCCTCCGCGTAGCCGAGTGTCGGGATTTCGGCTTAGAAGTGGAATCCTTCCACGAATCTATAATTATCCATCTTTAAAGATGTCAAATATTTCATATTTCTCAATTTTCAATTCAATTATTCGAATTATTTTTTCATAATCTATTTTTTCACAGTTCTCAAACCTGTGCCTCAAGTATCTGAAACCAATCACGCCCATTTACAATCTGGTTGCCCAATCGGCAAACTACAAGAGAAGAAACTGTTTTGCACAACTACCGCTTCAAAGATATCTTCTTATATAGAAATTTTAAAATTTCATTTTTATCAGAATGATTATTTTGTTAAAAGGGAGCATAAAAATGTTTATTTTATTTGATAATTCTTTCAAACCGTATATATTATGGATTAATTGTAAAATTGGCTTTGACTTTATACATAACGTTAAAAAAGTGTTTAAAGCCAAAGTTTATTTTTTGTTATTTTCCTTCAAAACTGAGTAATCATTTTCCTCATATACAACTTGAAATTTTTCAGAAAAATACCGATTAAAAGGAAAATTTTATTTTATTTTACTTCGCTTTATTATAGCCACAAATATTTCAAATTAGAAACAAAAAAAATGTTAATTAGATTTAGCTTTTCGTTATTAAAAGAAGAAAAAATATTTTTGACATATCAGCAAAATTATTTTAACAATTCATCAAAATATACGTATATCTTATAAAAGATTAAAAAAAAAATATTTTTTCCTGCTTTATTTTTAAAATACTGCTTTAAATTTAAAAAAAAAAAAAAAACATTAATTGTATTATGATTATGTTTCCTTTAGAATAATTATAAATTTCATTGATAGATGGCGCTACAAAGGAACATAAGGAAAGGAATTCAGGCACTATGTTAAAAGTAACGTTTTTTTTTTTTTAATTTCAGTGTCAAAACAACAGTCGGGTGCTCAAAAGAGAAACATAACCAAACAAAAATTAGAAGAATGCAAATAAGTTTCACAACAATTTGTTGAATGGCTACAGAAACCGAGATAGTGCAGAAGAAATGAAATGTAACATAACTTCAAAAGCTAATGATACAAAACCTCATTTGACCCATTCAATAAACTACAGTTATCTGCATCTACAGCTGAAGAAATGATTCTTTTTTTTTTTTTTTTTTTTGGTACTATGAAGAGATTACTTAATTTTTTCTCGTCCACAACAACACGTTGGGACATGTTAATGAACTACTTATAATTATCACTGAAAATTTTTTACATACAATTATTGCTGGAATTTTTTTCTGTTACAAAGTGGTCATCGAAGCCGAGTGGAATAGAGGCGCAGGTATTTACAATTATCTGAAGTAATGTAAAGATTGCAAAAGATGGCAAATGATTTTTCAAATCTGGAAGCAAAAAGCTTGACTTTGAAAATTAATTGTACGTTTACTCTTTCTATATGGAATAAAATTCTATAATGCATCGATCAAACAAAGAATTCATTATAATAGAAAGATTTGTGAAAAAATTGTTGAACAAAATTAATTGCTGGATTATGTAATACATTACAAGGGCTTCGAGATGCAGGCTTTGTACAAAAATTCCAGGAAGTACAAAATTGGGCTGAAGAAATTGGTATAGAAAATGGATTTCTTTAATTGTTAACCAGCAGGGCATTGATTCGCAGATTTGGTGGACGTCTTCAAGCATGTTTGGTGATATCCTGGAGTGACCAAAGTTGTAGCAGTTAAAAAAGAACATTTTTAATGCGCTTTTATTAGTTTCACCTGTATATTTGTTTGTTTGTAACTGACTCTTTGGGCTCGATTTTGCCATACTTTAAGAGATCAGATTTAATTTAAACGTTGCAGACTTATCAAGGACCGACGATACTAAAATATTTTGATAAGTTTATTATCTCATCATGATTAGGATCGCCAGGATGAGTGATTTTATTTTAAGTTATGAAGAGCAATTTAACCCAAGTCGAATGAAAGTACCTAAGACATTCAAACCTACGTGGGACAGTGGCACAACGGATAACGCACCTGACTACGGATCAGGAGATTCCGTGTTCGAATCCTGGCTAGCTTGACGTATTCGCATTTACCCTTTGTTTTACTCACAATTAAATTATTGTAAGAACTTTAGTTCCAGTCCTCCGTACCGGGGCTTCATTTAAATATTATAGTTTAAAAAATTAAAAGACACGCTTTTAGAGTTAATCAAAGTAAAAAATAATTGTTAACATAGGAATAAAATTACTAACGAGAAAATTAGAAGTGCCATTCATTTCCTCGTCAGTAATTTTATTCTTATGTTAACAATTATTTTTTACTTTTTAGTTTGATTAACTTTAAAAGTGTGTTTTTAAACTATAATTTATTTACATTACATAGAACAAGTTACATTTTTTAACTGGTAGTTTAATACCCGTAGCTACGAGAGTGAATCATGGAGAAAATCAAAAGAAAGCCTCGTTAAATATGAGCATCAGCGCAGATGGTGTAGTGGTATTCTGCAAGATTCCCATTCTTGTGACTCGGGTTCGATTCCCGGACCGGCGCAAAATTCTAGCCTAACTTTTAACTTTAGTAAAAAAAATAAGAGTTTTCTTTTCTAAATTAATTAAATGTAGTGATTTCTGCATTTTGTTTAGATTACACCACGACAATCTGCAAAAATTTAATGCAGCTGGGTTGTTCATAGTCTTCTTCATGAGGTCCACCGATACTCAAACTTCACCTTTTTTTCAACTGGCACTGCTTTTAGAGCCCAAACTTCCGTGAAAGGAAGGACCAAACAACTGAACTTTGAAATACCACTGTGCTGTGAAAGATTCTACCGATATTACAGTGAGGATTAGCTTCATACTATTTTTAGAGTAGGTATGTATTAGAGTTTTTTTTATAATTTTTAATTAACGTAGATGTGCAAATTTCATGATTTGTCCAGATTATGTAAATCATTTTAAAGGCGAATTTTAAGAAGATATAGATAAAAAAAAAAATTCGAACTTGAATCTGGAAGGATTTTTAGTTTCTGTGAAAATGCATTTTTCTTTCCTTTGCTAATTCAACGCATCTTCAGAAGGACCATGACTTTACAGTGAGGATTAGCTTCATACTGTTTCAGTAATGTTATTTGAAATTATTTTGTTTATATCTAAAGAAAAGTGCTCCTCATCTGAACATAGGATTAGCTTTGCCGAAGTAATGTTAGGTTATTTAAAAGGCCATGCGTCATCAACTTCCATTCTCACCACGTGCATATTACAGTAAACTCCTTCGACAGCAGGCAATTCTGGTTTATAGTAATAGCAATGTTTGCAGAACATTGTCTTCATGCAATATGGAGCAACTCCTCCCTATCCAGTGCTTTTCAGATGTCTGGCCACCTCGTTCACCCGACTTAAATCCTGTGATTTCTGGTTATGGGGATTCTTAAAAGATCGTGTTTATGGAGGACAAATTAGGGATTTACCTCAGTTGAAACCCAGCATTACATGCCATGTTGCTGAAATCCCTCGCTAGTTACTTCGCGCTACCATTAAACATGCTATAATATTGAGCAGTTGGAAAAAAAAAATTCCCCTCTCGGTTCTTCTGTCCGCGCGGGGGAAACAGAAAACTGTGACCTTGGCCTCTCCTATTCTCTACTTCTTAGTGTGTGAGTAAGTAACAAGTACCTAAAGTGCCTGTTACTTCTATAAATTTAAAAAGAATATGGAGAAAACATCGCGGTTGTTTGGGGCGCGTTTCTTGGCGCGCTTTGGCGTGCGCTTTTTTGCGAACTTTGTAGAAATATAAGCGGATTTCCGTTAACTAATGAAACAAAATTTTGTTAATTTGCTCCTGCCTGCCGGCATCATGGATTCACAGGATATTTTTCAGAAGTTTATGAAGAGGCATGTACTGAATTAGGTAATGCATGTACTGAATTAGGTAATTTCTTAAAGTTAAATATTGCTGAGTTAGAATGACGTTGTCTTGACCGCATCTAATCATCAAACGATACGCATAATAATCCTTCGAGCTAACATTCTTGTTTGTTTCGGCTCCTGTAATAAGATATTTAAATTAATTGAAAATAAGTAATCATGTTCTTATTATTAAGAACATTATTCATTATTATTATTATTCCTTATTGAATAACGCACCTGTTACGGGATCTCGCTGTTTAATGTTTATGAAATATCCGTCTTGTCCCTTCCAGAAAATTAGCGCATATTGGAGAGCGTCATATGAACGGTGGGTATCAGCAATGAACTGAAGATTATTATCTCTTCTTCGAATCACGATTTGTCGCGAAGCTGAACGGTCGCCAACCATGATTCCGGCAACGTCGTCAACAACAGGTGCATTGAATCTACGTATGTGCTCTCCAACTGGTGTTTTATCAGGATTGATGACAGTAGCGTGATTATCACTTAGTAATTTGGGCATGTGAGATTTAAATAATTTTAAAAGTTCATTGTGCTCATTCAACAGAGCGTCCAGCTCCCTGACAATGCGCCTGGAAAAAGGTGAATTGAGGTTATTGTAGCCGCAACGTGCATCCACGCGATTGGCGAGTGCGCGTTCGGAGTCCTCACCACCCATAAAATAAATTTGTAAAAATTTATAAGATTCGTCTGGCATTGGCAGCAGTGAGCCCACTTTGTGAAAAACTTGGCCTTTGATTTTGAACGTCGAATTAAATTGTTGACCGTTTGCAGCATTATTTTGAACTATTTCTGTTGCTCCGAACGATGTCATTTGGAAGCATGAATTAAATGTGCGAATTGACTTCAGGAACAGGCTAGAATCTGGATCCGTGCCGATTAGTAAGCCGTACAATGGTTCAGGTGGTGTTTCAATTTCTGGTAGTTGCACTTTTCCTGATGCTCAACACAATCCGGCTGGCTCATTTTTGAATTTAAGTGCATGACAATGCGGACATTCTTTGTCCATAGTACCAATGTCCACTTTGGAATGAGCGTAATATTCAACATCGGGCTCATACTGGAATGCTAGTCGAAGGAATGAATCCGATGTAAATGCTCGATGTACTTGTTGGTGTTGTTGGTCAATTGCTCTACGTGTGTTGACTACGTATCGCTGCGCTTGTCTTTGTTCTAATCTTCTTTGTCGATTTCGTTTATCTCGTGCCTCTTGCGATTGTGATCCACGAAAGTGCACCATGCTCACACGCACATCTGCATTGTCTTCTTGGATTTGTTCGTCTCTTCTATGTGCTTTTATATTTTGCATGCCTGCACTTTTTTTCGTGCGACGACCCAAATTGGCCCCTTTGCGTCTTGCTGGCATTATTAACTCTAAATAAAACATATAAATATATGAAATTAAAGTACTTAATGGTGAAAAACAGTAAAATATAATTGTATTTTTAACGTAAAAACAAAAAGTTACTAACAGTCATAAAATTTTACGTTATCTCTCTCTTTCCAAATAAAATTTATGCTTTCGATAGTCTTATGCTTTCGAATTGCATATAACACTTACTTTACTGGAATCCCAGATTCGCCACAATAAAGTAAATTACAACACAATTACACTTGTAAGTTAAAACGCAATAACAGCCATCTTTATTTTTTTTTCTTAGAACAATAATAAAGTTGCCAATTTTGCTTAACTAAACATTAACAATTTTGCTTAACTAAACATTAAATATAATTTAATGCTACACGTGCAAAAAGAATATAACTTAACAAAACATTAACTTAAAAAACAACTTAAGACATTAACACGCGCTGCACGTGCCAATATAACAGTATGTGTTCTCTTATTATTTGACTTATCTTTAACAATGATAAAACGCATATATTTATTTAACACGTAAATATTTCTCTTTTAAATTAAAACTACTCCCACAAAAATGTTGCGTATAATATATACAGGTAAAGCAACGGCCGTGGTTAGCGCGAGTTCACAACACGTGTTGATTTATATAAGATCACTTAATTAAATAAAAGTCAAAAAAATGAAACCGATTAAAACTTTAATTTATGTTTAAGCGCGCGTGCTGTAATATCATGACTAAAAAATTAAAACAAAAAAAAAAAACACTACATTGTTGCCACTACATTGGTTTGCCAAAGAAATTTTAAAAAATATTTAGGGGTGGGCCACCCTTATCACTTAGGGGTTTAAAAATAGATTGCGACCGATTCGCAGACCTACCAAATAAGCACAAAAATTTTCATAAGAATCGGTCGAGCCGTATCGGAGGAGTTTGGCAACAAACACTGTGACACGAAGAATTTTATATATTAGATTGACGACGGCGATATGCCAGATTGACGGAGAACCTTGGTAGCTTAGCAACCTCTATCTCCTGCTTTGTGAGTGAGGTAAGTTCCTTAAGCTTTAAGCCCATTGAGATAGAAAAAAAGTAATATAAGTATATTATTAATTTATTTAAAAATTAATTATTCCAAATTTTATAATTAATTAAAAATAAATAATAAAAAAAAAATTACGCATATAAATTTTTTATATCATTATTATAATTTCAAGAAGGTAATAAAGAAAAATAGATAAACAATAAAAGCAAACAAAAACGATATTAAATATTGATACAGGCAATATTTAATTATATATATATATATATATATATATATTAAATATTGCCAGTTCCAAACATAATAAGCACTTCTATACACTAATTCTACAGTAGCATTGAATTTCTCGCAATTTCTATAGCGGCCTGATAACCAATATGCTAGCGCTTTGGTACCACAGGCTCTATGTTCGAATCGTGGTGGTGTCACGGATGCTTGCGAGTGATTTAGAATCCCCCGTTAAACTGTAGGTTCCGGTCTAATTCGCCTGCAATGGGCACAAAGGGACCGTAGAGTGACAAACCTAAATATATCTCGAAATTACTATCGGGTGTAAAATCAACAGGAATTTTATTCCTAAAAGTTGTGAAAGCATTCTGGGAGCTGTAGTACAACAGATGACTTTACAACATAATTATTTGTACACCAGGCTTCATGCTAGCAATTTGCCTTACGGCTTGCTAATCTCTGAACATATCTTTTATCAAATCCAAAGGGCACTTCTCCAAGTCTTTTTAAAGAAAATAGACTTTTAGAGTAGGGGGCGGGAGGCTTTCTCTTTCAGCGTTGCCAACTGGTTTGGTTTGTCGCTCTACGGTCATTTGTGCACTCGTTGGGCTAAACAGACAGGGACCTACAGTTTAAAGTGGAATCCGAACCACTACAAACATCCATGGCACCGCCGGGACTCGAACCCGAAACCTGTGGTACCGAGCGCCAGCTCGCCAGCGTTGCCGAATGCCCCCGAAAAACGACCCGCCTCGTCTCTGGCTGTGAGGAGCAGCTGATCGTAAATGGGGTCCGTGAGAATCTGTTTGATGTGCGAAAAAACGACCCCTGTCGGAGCGGGCTTGATGCACGATTTTCTGGTAGGTCAAACAGGTTTTAATGGGTTCGCGAAAGTCACTCGTCTCTCATCTGGACGAGGATAAGTATAACAAAATTTCATTGAACCCCTTATCAGCAAGCGATTGAGGCGCCCTCTTCCAGCTAAAATATCCTCTGTCCCAACTCACTTCGCAAGAACTTGCAGTTATCGGAGTACAATCAAACTTTCTGCTGCAATAGCTGCATGCCATACGCTATAGTAGTGTTATTACTACGGCGTTACCGGCAACGCGCGACTCTAAGATAGCACGTTTCCCGATCACCAGACAATCTTGTATAGCTCGAAAGAAAGGATATCTTTGTAGGTGTTCCTAAATTGTTTTATTTATATAAATAAATTCTTTTAAAAAAAAAGTGGTACTAAATCACAGGAATTTTTTTTTTTTTTGTTTTTGTTTATTTGGCATTTAGACAAAGTGGATTTTTTTCTTTTAATAAGTTGACGTTGTTTCAAACCTGGTTTTTAAGATATTTACATTTTAACCATGTCATGTCATGATCGTACGTAATGCTCTGGACGCTAGTAGAATTAACACCACAACGGTACTAGCAACACAGGATTTTACAGTAACTAGCAACACAGCCAACTGTAATCTCCTTTTCCCAGCTCATTCATGCTGGGACACATTACAATGATGATTAGCTTCATACTATTTTAGAGTAACCCTAGGCGCTGTTAGTTTAGTCAAACTATTTAGTTTATATTTTATTTGGCTTATTTAACATTGTATATTAATATATATTTTAATACCCATGAACTACATAGTCATATTTCATTTCTATTTTTTTCCAAGCTTATATAGTTAATGAACACATTAAGAATTCAGTTGCCTCAGTATTCAAATGCATCTAACAGCAAAATGGCCTCGACAATCAGATTAAATTTCAAAATGTTTTCCTTTGTAAATTGTGCGTGCAATTTTTCTGTAATCAAAGTAACCTAAAAGGTGAAGAATTGCATGATATTTAAAACAATAGCGTACTAAATTCAGTCAATGCCAAAAAAAAAAAATGTTGAAATAAAGAGAAGTTTCTAATATTTGTTATAATTCCAAAAATACATGATTGATGTGATGATCTCTATTGTAAGAGGATAACTGTAGCAGGAAAACTCTATTTTCGTGCCATGTTTGCAGGAATAAATATGCATGATAGTCACATTCGCATTCATTCCAAAAAAAATGTTTTTTTTTTTTTTTTTTTTTTTTTTTTTGTGAGGTATGTGCAAAACTTTTTACACACACAAAAAAAAATCTCGGCACACACAACACCTACACTTGATGCCTAGGAAAAAACACTTGTAAAATCAGAATACAAAACTAAAAAAAAAAAAAAATGTCAAAAGGCAACACAAGTCCGCCTGACCAGAGATCTTGAAGTTCTCTCTTGCCTTCCAGTATCTGTCACATAAATGTCCAGACATAATAAGGGCATTTTTAAGATGTGATGCATCCATAACAGCATCTGTCCGCATAACATACAATTAGGACACGAAATGATGTCAAATCTAAATAAATATGCTGCAAGGCAATCCTGGCCAGTCTCCAATGGACAAGCTCCAACAGTAAGTACTCTAGGGATAGCTAGAACCTATAAAAAGATTCTGTCTAAAACTTTTCCTTTATTTGGTCAGCTTGCCAGGATCGGAAGTCTTAATGCATGCGTTCTGTTATTGCTCGCACCATAGTTGAATAAGGGCTAGGATCCCATGAAATCTGTAGGATTCTGGTTCTGGTATTAAGATATTTTGAAAAGCTTAAAAATAGACTAAAAAGACTGTACGAGACATCAAATTTGTTGCTATCAAATATATCAAATGAAATTCACTATCAAAAGCTATCAAATGTTTCAGTATTTTAGATTTATAACATTCTTTTTAAAATTTTAAATAAAAATACATATAAATATTATACACCTAGATAAAATGTATATTGCACACGGTTGTATCAAAAACGATATTCAGAAGAGATAAGAAATCATTACTCTTTCAAATGTGTAATATTTATTAATTTTGAAATTTTTCAAAAATTACTTCTGCCTCCTTTAAATATTGAACTGCTAGACCTAATAAAAAAATTTCTAGAAATATATTAGAAATAGAATAGAAATATTTTTAAATGTAATAAAAGAAAGTAAACAAAATGAAATTTCCCATTTATTGTCATCGTTTTCTCTGAAATTCCTCGTTCTGTATAAGAAAAATAATTACTCAGCTTTGAAAGGTAATAAAAATAAACGTTCTCTGTAAAAGTTAAAGCAAATTTTATAATAGACACATAACATATATGATTTAAAAAAATTATCAAATAGAATAAACATTTTTTGTTACATTTTAACAAAATAATCATGCTAATAAAAACAAGATTTTTGAAATTTCGATATTAGAAGATATTTTTGAAAGTGTAAACATGAGATAGTTTGTTCTTTTCAATTTTATAAGTATGCCTGACAATACAAAAAGCTTTTAAATATCGCCAATCTCTAATGATTCGGCATAAAAGCCCTGCTAAATTTTTCTCTCAGTCAAAATTAACGTTAACTTTCAATAATTTATTAAACTAAATTATTTTGAAAACATTATTAATATTTTTATTAAAATTAAACAGAAAGCAGTTTGTGATTAAAAGTAATAACAGATAATATCTTTTTTCTTTCTTAGTAACTAATCATTATAATTTAACTTCACTTGACTTGGTACTTTAAGATGTATGATCGCTGACGTTGCTTTATCTCGATTTATCCAAATTTTGAGCAAAATTCGTTCTAAAAGTCGCGACTCAAGTCAAGTCAAGACAGAATTTGACAAGAGAGAAAATGAAAGCTTTTATAAAGAACTATTCTAAAACTCGAAATTCTTGAATTCATTGCATGTATTGAAACTTGTTGCTTAAAGAATAGTTATATTTAAACCGTTGTATTTTACCACAAACGAAGAATATTTCATAACAAAACGTGTAAATAAAATTAATTTATCGTAAAGAGCCATCAATGAGATATGAAATTTATTTCTTCCAAAACAAAATTTTAACTATAAAATAATAATAACGAGATAGTCACAATTTGCTCAAAGCCGGTGTATAACATGAAATAGGTGGATTGACAATTATCTCAGGATATCAACCAAAGTTTCGGAATAAAAAAATTCTACGCACTAACCACCAAGCAGCTCTACCTATATAAATCCCTTCTAAAAAGTAAACCAGGGCTTGCCTTTGATAATTTTTTTCTATTGTCAAGAAAATATTCGATACTGAAATAGTTCATAAAATTGCATAACATCGCAGAATATAAACTCACAAAAAAACACAGATTAATGTTATAACACTCACTACTGTCTTTGTCTAATACAGTAATTTTAGCCATAGTGCGGAAATTTATTAAGCGAAAATGATTTTATTCTGTATTAGAATGTTAATACTACGTAGCCACTTATGACGTCAACGAATTATTGATTAAAAAGCATTTATGGGTATGAGAATTTTAAACGTTTAGCATACACTTTTTGGTATATAAAATAAGCTTTGTTTTTTAAAATTTTTACAGTTTTATTTTGTATATTGGTACTATGGATCTCTTGAGATGTGAGAAGTGTAACTGTACTATAACGAACTTTGTTAACCACAGATGCCATCTACGAAGAACATTCGTTTGACAGAATCGTCTCGGAAATGCTCGATTACAATTTCGGAAACAACTTTCAAGAAATCCCTGCAACAATTTCGCATTCAGCGGAAGGTGCTGACTATAATACTTTGAAATTTACGAATCGAACCTCCACCTTCCAATCTTCCACCTTTCCTCAAAGTACAAATCAGGAAAGCCATTCGGATGTGAACATCACCTCTGGTACGAATGTCCCGTACGCTTCGAGTAACGCGGTACAGAATGAAAACTTTGATTACTTCAACTCATCACAAGGTTTAACATTTCCGGCTGCTCAAACCTTTGAAAGTTCTGACTGCACTTTCGGTGTCGAAAATCATGCAATGGCTTTCTCTACCGCAGCCAGTACAACTCCGTTAAATCCTTTTGAACAACCAAGCACGAATAATTCTGTACTGATGCAACACCATCCAAAGATAACCTCAACTAAAGTTAGAATAAATCTAGACAGTAGAATAAGATAACCATTGGGATTTAACCCTTTATTTTCTTTAATATAGAAATATATTTAAATACAGACATACAACAATAGAAAAATACATGTTATAAACAAAAATTTCAAAGAAAAATACAAAATACATGTTATAAACCAAAATTTCAAATTTTTAAAACATCAGTCAGCAGTCTAGTATCATGGTAATCCAAGACAAATAAGTAAGAAAAACGTTATTATTAACTAAATACTTGCGATTTTGTTATCAGCACTTTGCGTAGTGTTTGTTTAATTTTATTGTTTTATTTTTATTTTCTAATAAAATTTTTACTCTTTTCTAAAACTAGAAATAATTGAGGTTTCATTTTTGCTAGTTAATTTTGTAGAAAACGAACAAGTCCTGTTTTCAAAAAAAGGAAAATTAAATTTCAAGAATCAGTATACTTGTGACATGTTTCAAAATTGATATTCATTTTTTAACCATTAGTTTTTCACTATGCGAAGAAAAATTAATTAATTAAATTAAAAATTAAATAAATTAACTAAATAATTTTTGACGAAAAGAGTTAAGCATTCAAAACGAAATTCGGAATATATGAAGTCTACTTTCAGATACCTATATAGATTTGAAACGCACTTGCTAAATAAAAAATTAAATTAATAAAAATTCCTTGTGCTTCCACGGGGAGCCTGAATGGAAGAGTGGCTAGCGCTCTGGCGCTCGGTACTACAGGTTTCGGGTTCCTCTCCGGCGGTGCCATGGAGGTTTGTAGTGATTCTGAATCCCCTTTAAACCGTAGGTACCGGTCTAGCATGATCGTAGAGGGTTGCGGAGGTATTGTTACTCGGCATCTGTAGCTTATCTTCAAACTACACGATCCTCTTGGGTAGTATAAGTAACGTCGGTGCAGTTGTTCCCTTAAGGCATCAAAGACAATTGTCTAAGTGTTTGCCAGCTGCATTAGAAAGACAAAAAATTCCTCCCATCAAATTCCAATATAACAGATTCAGATGCATCTTCAAGACCGTCGGCAGATAGCACTGCATGCGACTTTCAATACTTTAACTTAATTACTACATTTTGCTCAAAATAATGTATTTAGGCTCAACATGGATCTCTCATTAACTTGATCTGTGCCGAATTACATTAAAATCAAACAAAAATTTCATTTCTAAGTTATGTAAATTATTTTAGGGTTTCAGTTTGCAATCTATGATTAAGTTCCTGATATAGTACGTAATTCGTTAAGAAAAAAAATTGCATCAAAAAGAACTAATGTAAAAAAAAAAATATTGGCAACACAAAATGTCGAACTAAGTATGTTGTCTAGATATATATTAAAGCAGTATCGAAAAGGTAAGAGTGACAGCTGCATTTGACAAACACGCTTTAAAATTTTCGTTTCTTGGTTTAATCCGAGTAGCAAAGTCTTCGCTATGTCTTCTTCGGATACCACATCATCTGAAGAATCATTCACGTGCATGAAATGTGGGAAAAAATTTGAACTTCGAAGAGATTTAAAAGAGCATTTCTTCGACCAGCATCTAAAAAAGACTCACCCTTGTGAATATTGCAAAAGGGTGTTCCCATCAAAAGGTAATTTGAAGAGACACGAGATGATTCATACAAGAGATAAACCCTTTGTTTGTGACATATGTGATCAAGCATTCAATCGAAAGGACGCATTGAAAAGACACGAGAGAATCCATTCAGGAGAGAAGCCTTTTGTTTGTAACACCTGCAGCAAAAAATTCACTGAAATGCGCAATTTGAACCAGCATCAGAAAATTCATGAAAATGAAGTGAGTCACGATTGTGAGGAATGTGGAAAACTTTAAAATTCACTCGAGAGAAATATGTGGAAGATCATAAAAAATTTCATACAGGAGAAAAGGCTTATTGTTGCGAAGAATGTGGCAGAACATTCCTTTACAAGTCACGTCTAAACATGCATATGAAAATTCATTCTGAAGAAAGACCTCACGTTTGTGATAATTGTGGAAAAGTACACAAATACAAATTCGATTTGAATAGACATATGCGGTATTGTGTCACAGAGAAACCTGGTATACCCGGAGAAGGCTCATCAGAAGACTCATCTTGAACTGAGGACACGCCCAACACATCTACAAACTAGTTGAACAATCTCTTGCAGGGGGAAATATCACTCCAAACAGACGGGACATGGTATTAATAGAAATATTCGATTGTTTATTGTGATTTCAAAAATATAAAAATGTATTTCCTTGCAACTGTCCCTTATAATATTTCTTATAAAGAATACTGGAATTAAAAAAAATAATAATATTTCTCTCTAAATTGAGTCAATGTCGTGCTACATGTTTAAGTTAAAAACGAATTGAAGTCACTTATGTGAAATACAACATGAATGTTATAGAAAAATAGTTTTTTTTAGATAAAAGACAAGCATTAAATTTGATGCAGCATAAGTAGTGTTTTAAACTGAAAAATGTTTTTAATGAATTTTTAATGTTTGACTTGAGTTGTCCAACTGTCTAAAATTGTTTTACAGTATCCTAGTTGTTTTTATAATATTGTTTATTTTTAAATTGTGCAAGTTGTAATTAATCTGAATTTATTTCTGAATAAAATTTTAGAAATGCAAAAAGTATTTTTATTGATTCCGAAGTTTTAAATTTACTAAGTGCTATTTTGTGTTTTGCAAATGCATGTAAAGGTATTTTCCTACTAGTGCAATACGCTCTAATCTGCTAAAACCATTTTCAAATCATATTTATTAATTACATTCTCGCTATTTATAATTATATACGTACCAATCCTACAGAGGATATTAAACATTTTAAAAACTTAATTTTATTTCAAATATGTGCGTCCTTTACAAATTCTTGAAGCATAAATAACATGTTATAGTTTAACATAATACGTCATAATTCATATAAAATTGAGATTGTGATTTTAAATGTATGAGAATAAAATTACTAGCAATCCAAACTTATAAAATTTTGTTATCAACATTGTTTAAATTGTAACCAGGATATCATTACAATCGAAATATTTTTAACTTCCGGATTAACTAAATATTAAATACATTATGTGAAATATTATATATATTTATCTAAGAGATAGTATAGTTAATTATTTTAATATTTGTTTTAAACTATGATAACACGGATTAATTTGTAACCAGAATATCACTAAATTCGAAATATTTTTAACTACCCGATTTAACTAAATTTTTAAATATAGTAAGTGAAATATTATATAATTGATATTATTATTAATTATTTAAAAATTTATTTTATCTTCAACTATGATATATATTACGTAATAATGTGCTTTGTTGCACAATTTAAAATTATGGTTTAAATGAATGGAAAAATATTTAACGACAAATAAAATATAAACGACATTTAATAAAAAAATAAATTGCAGGTTAAATACTTTATATTGCAAATATTTTATAAAATTACATATATTGCTTATATTTCTAGTTTTTAATATATTTATTTTTAGAGAATGCCAGTTTTAAATTTCGTTTAATTTAAAGAGGTGTTCAGTAAACTTCTTTTTATCTGATTTCTGTCAACGGAGGGATATTTCATAACACTTTGTCACAACAATATGTATTTCTCTACTCTGAGCTTATTTATTTGAATTTAGTCTTTTATAATAATACAATGTTCAATTAAACTGTTTTTTAATGAATAAGACCCCTTAATTGAATATAAATTTACGTATAATACAATATTTTTAAACCAATAAATTCATTAAGCGTTTTAAATCAGTTTAATTTAACCACACAATAAAACGCACTGGAAATTTTACTAAAAAAAATTAGCATTTTCAATTTAAGAATAATATTTGCAAAATTAAATAAATACATGTAACTTAAAAGTATATTATTGCACAAAATGTTTTAAAATGACAAAATATTTCATAATTTAGCATGCAAAGGGGAGAAACGTGTTCAATTTAGCTGGAAATATGACTCGTCACCATGTCATGGTTTAGCAGATGCTTCTGATTAAATGGAGTGTCGTATTGGTGAGTATCATATTAGGCTATTAGAGAAGCTTCGTTGTTTATTTTAAAAAGTAAAATTGAATGTTATATTGAAATACATTATGCAAAATCTCTAATCCATATGAATATCGTTTATGCTTTTAAAACAATCATCGCCGGTTTGATATATGTGTGTAAATAATGTAACTTAATAAGCAGGATTTTAATTTATCATTTTGTATTAGCAAGCATCATATTAGAATTAATTGTTTTCGGTAACTTTATTGTTTAATAAATTCGAAAATCATTTTAATTGACTTTAATTTTACCATAAAATAAAACTCATTCGAAATTTAATTGAAAAACTACTAAGCATTATCATTTTAAGATTAATTTTTGCAAAATTAAATAATGTAAAAGTAAATTGTTGTTCAAAATGTTTCATAACCTAGCATGCAAAGCGGTGACGTATCACATTAGACGTAATGACGAGTACCACATTAGACAATTGGAGAAGCATCATTTTATATTTTAAAATTTAAACTAACATGCTATATTGAAATCCATTATACAAAATCTCTAATTCCTTATAAATATCATTTTTTTTTTCAAAACTATAATTGCAGGTTCGACATATCTCTATATTTTAGCATAATAAGTGAGATTTTATTTTATCATCAAATTTCAAAATTCGGACGAAAATAGGGATCCGATATCTGAGGAATATAAGAATGAAATATATTTTTTTATAAATTTCCCGAAATAGACTGCAAAACTAGAAGTTAGCAAATTGAGGATGTTGTATATTCGATACTAACAACGGTAGAGAAACGCAGTATTAAGAATTTTCTTTGTATATATTACATTATAAATTAGGTCTGAATGGCCGAGTGGCTAGCGCTCGGCACCACAGGTTTCGGGTTCGAGTCCCGGCGGCGCCATGTATGTTTGTAGTGGTTCGGGATCCACTAGGTAATCCACTAGGTAGGCACTAACCGTAGGTCCCGGTCCTAATAGGATCGTAGAGCGTTGCGGGGGCATTATTTCTCCGCGTCCGTGGCTTATCTTCAAGTTACACGCGCCCCCTGGGTAATGCAAAGTGAGTAACGTCTCTGCAGCGCTTGCCTTAAGGCATCCAAGACCAAGTTGTCTAAGTGTTTGCCAGCTGCATTAAAACAAACAAAAACAAAAAAAAAAAAAAACATTATAAATTAGAATAACTGTTTGATATGTCATAGTAGAAAGGCTATTACTTGTTTATTCACATTTTTACAAAATTCATCTCTATTGCTTTAAAAAACGTATTTTGCCTTTAACAATTCCCTAATATGCAAGCCGAAAGTCTCCATTACAAATGCTATAATAAACATATAGTTTGGATTACCATATCTGATTCGATCAATCTTATTGAAATATATTTCAGAAAACTCTAAGTATTGTGGATATTTTCTTTTATTCTTTCAAGTCAATTTTTAAAACATGGTACAATATGTGACATATAAGTATGTTTCTCAAGTTCTCAATTAAGAATGTTTGTAAGAAAATTGTTTGCCTGTGTTTTTATATATGGTTTAAATTTTTTTTTCCACAGTTTATTACGCACAGTGAAGTTGCCTTATTAAATGTTTTCTAATAATGGACTCCAATCATTATACTTATTATTTAATAATATTCTCATCGAAATGAAACATATTTGAAGGAAAACTAATTCTTGATTACTTGAAAAAAATTATTTAATTTATTAGTTCTCTGAGTCTAAAAAGCATGTTTGCATCGGACTTTGACAGTAGGTTAGCTGCGCATCAAATTAATGTACATGCATTTATAGTGAAAAATATACAGAAAGTTTGACTTTAACGAAGTATATTGGCAGCGTTTAGAATATTTGGAATAATATTATTCCATTGAATAATATATTTTAAATAATGCTCTTCAATATCAATATATTTTTAAAACATTACTTTACGCATCTTAATTTCTTTTCAAGTAAGCAAGCGCATATTACTAACACGATGCAATTAATAAGATAGTGAAACAATCAGTTTTCTTGGATCATGCGCGTTGATTTTTTTTTCTGTATTGCCTAGTTTCATCCATT
This sequence comes from Caerostris extrusa, assembly GCA_021605095.1. Classification (NCBI taxonomy): domain Eukaryota; kingdom Metazoa; phylum Arthropoda; class Arachnida; order Araneae; family Araneidae; genus Caerostris; species Caerostris extrusa. Next base: position 19,051 of record BPLR01009265.1, read on the forward strand.
AAAAAAAAAAAAAAAAATATTTCCATAAACGTCTCAGTTCGATTTTAAACATCGGAAATTAATTTTAACAGTAGTATAATCTCTAAATATTATATAAAAAAAAAAACATGCATTTGTTATTGAGATTCGTGTTTAATCTCCATTACATTGTAGAGTACTGTACATTACATTGTAGAATACTGTACATTACATTGTAGAATACTGTATATTACATTGTAGAATACTGTACATTACATTGTAGAATCATATATTTACTAAATGCATCTCTATTGCTTTAAAAGGTATTTTATCTTTAACTATTGCCTAATATGCATGCCAAAAGTCTCAATTACGATTTCTATAATAAACATATAAAATGATTTCAGTTAACAAATCCACTTCGATCAATTTTATTAAAATATTTCTCTTATCTCTTTTATTATTCACAGTAAAGTTGTCTTACTAAATGTTCACTTCAAATAATAAAATCCAATAATTCTGCTCTGTTTATTATTTAATAATATTCTCTTCAAAATCAAAGAATTTTTTTTTAAAAGATTAATTTTTTTTTGCAGTAAATAAAATTGTTTAATTTAATAGATCTCTGAATCTAAAAAACATGTCTGCGTCTGACTTTGCCAGAAGGTTAGGTGCGCATCAAATTAACGTACATGTATTTACAGTGAAACATACATTCTAATTATTGCTTTAATAAATATTCATTATACTTTTCAGATATTACTTTACGCATCTGAATTTCTTTCCGTGTAAGCATGCGCAGATTTCTAACACACTCGATGCAATTCGTAAGGTAGTGAACCAATCAGTTGTCTCGGTTCACACGCGTTTATTGTTTTCATTATTATCAAACTAGATCCAATGAACAAAAAAAACACTTTCAATCAATGTCTCAGTTTCCATGTCCACATTAAACATCGGAAATTAATTTTAACACCATATATATGATCTCTAAAAATTATGTAAAAGAAAAAAAATAATTCTGTATTTTTTTATTGAGATTCACATTTAATCTCCATTTCATGGAAGAATGGTGGTATTTCAGGGGTTCGCAATTTTCATTAATATTAAATCGGTAATTTTAATTCGCTTTTTTTCCGTACAACTGCTTTTATGACATCATATTCCATTTAAATTGCACCAAATACGTATACATTTATCTTCCGGATGCAGATTAGGCTTCGATATTCTGTCAAAAGGAAAACAGAATGTATGCTATTACAATATGAAATATTAACCTTACCATTGAGTAGGAAGCGAAAACATTTAAAACATGGAATACGATTATCTAAGTTTGGCTACTGAAATAATGCATTTGTGGTTTTTAGTAAAACTATTAAAATTTAACAAGCATTTTTCTCGTTTTGGTTATAAATATCGAAATAAATACAGTATACTTAAAAATGTAAGAATTATTAGTTTTTATTAATAAAATATTACCGACTTTAAATATCGGAATTAATTTTAAAGGGATTTTTTCTATTTAAAATCTAAGAGTCTCATATTTCGCTGTTTTGCTCCGTACACAGCCCATGATCTAGCAATGAAAATTGGGATATTGCCTTCTGAGAAGACAAACAGTTGAATCTACCCAGCAATTACTTGGCATGATGTAGATAACAGGAGTCATTCACCAAGTAGCCTGAATAATGATGTAGATCGCTGATTATGCAGAGAAAAACTCAAAAAATGTTTTTTTTTCTGAAAGCTTACCCTAGAAATGATGCCAAATGTAGAATCGAGCTCCTTAGCTTAACACGACATCCTTATACCGCCCTTAATCCTATCCTTTACCATGATTCGGTCAATTTAGAATATTCACAAATCATTTGTAAACGCATAATTTTAAAATTATCGTAAACAGTTTGAAATATGTAAATTTATCTACTTTAATTGAGTTATAGCCCGTATTCATTGAGTTATAGCCCGTATTCATTGAGTTATAGCCCGTATTCATTGAGTTATAACCGTAAAGTATGAAACATGTAAATAAAAGGCGTTTGTAGTGCGTACGATTTTAAGGAAAACAATATGAACAAGAACAAACACTACAGTAAAAAAATGGCAACAGTAAAATAATTATTTAGATGCATCTGGCATGTAAGATATATATATATATTCGCTGGTGTTTGAAGTGAAAGATTAGTCATTTTAATCTTTTTTAGCGTATATTTTTAATTTTCGCAGGAATAATAGCTCTTAATTATGTCTACTTCTAATACTTGGCAAACCATAGAATTTCCTACATGCAGTGTATGTGGAAGTGAATTTTTAATTTTAGACCTTTTAATAGATCATTGTAAAGAACAACATAAAAACCTGCCTTACGTGTGTGAACATTGCGGGAGAGCAGATAAGAATTGGAGTGCATTTGAAAGACATCAGTTGGTGCATAGCGGAGAGAAACCTCACATTTGCCCAGTCTGTGGCAAAGCATTTGGACAGAAGGATAACATGAATCGCCATATAAAAAATCATGCAGAAAAGCCTTATTATTGTGAAGAGTGCAAAGTGTGTTTTACAAGCGAAGAAGAATTCGAGAGGCATAAGATAATTCACGAAAAAGAAAAAGCAATTGTGTAGAATGTAGGAAAGCATTCGAATATAATCGTGATTTAAAGCGGCATATGATTACGCATACAGGTATAAAACCTTATGATTGTAAGGTGTGCGGTACAGCATTGAATAAATTGTCAAATTTGAAAAGGCACATGGGAATTCACAGCAAAGGACGCTAAATGCAAGTATTCATTCTTCTGAAGAACAATCAAGCACTTCAGCTGAGAAAAATGAAGGCGTTTAAATGCTCATAAAGTATCTCGCAGATATGGGCAGGAAACAATCTTTCAACTATAGTTTATCAACTAAAAAGAACTAAATTTGATCACCTATATATACGTTCATTTTACGTATATACAAATACTGTCCTTGCAAAATTTCTTTGAAAATCCATTTTATTCAGAATATGGAATGAAATATGAGGCAATTCTCCAAGTTCCCGTAGATTCGTATTCCAACAAACCTTTTTAAAGATAAATCAATTTACGATAAATTAAACCTGCATCTTAAGTGAAATAAATCTACGAATAACTTTAATTATTTAGGGAAATCTACAGCATGATTTGGAAAGAAAAAAACTGGATTTGATTTT
>BPLR01009266.1:0-18338 GCA_021605095.1 Caerostris extrusa
TGATTATTGGCGGCCGCAATTTTGAGCATTTATTGTAAGCATTGAAACAAAAAGCATTTTGCCATGATGTTGTTTATTCATAATGTTTTTCTTTTTGTGTTTCGTGCCTCAATGCGTCACTTCCGACCTTACATTCCATCACAAAAAAAAAATGCATGTTTCAATAAATGGTACCACCCCTCAAAGTTTATCCCATGACGGTAGAATCCCACTGTGAAGATTATAATTGGTACAAGGGTTGAAGACTACATGAAGTATGTCTACTCCGTTTCAATCCCAAAAAACGAAAATTTAAAAAGTTGCTCATTTATATTGTTACACAGTAAGATTATTTACACTTTACACTATTACACTTATTACACTATTTTACTTTGAAAAATATTTTCTTTTCTCTAAATTTCGTTGTATTACTGTTCGGAAAAGATAATTAAAATTTTCAAAAAAAAAATTTTTTTTTAACTATTTAAAGTTATTTTTTTTAAAATTTTAATTATCTTTAATTATCTTTTAATTATCAATTTGTGCAAACTTAAACTGAAATCCTAACTGAAAAACTATTAAATGTTTTAATAGAGAAGACTCCACTGAAAAATGTCTATCCTTCAATATCCTTTTTCGAAAGGTGATGTAGAACAATAAAATGTCTTCTCTTTCCAAGCTCATAACACTTTTTGACGCCATGTAACGACCCATGAATACACAACCGAAAAAAGATCCACGGAATAGAGTAAGAAAAAAATGAAAAAGGAGAAGATCGAACAACAGTAAAAAGAAAAAAAAGATAGGAGCTGATAGAGATGTTGCCCAAGTAGAGATCAGTTTGAAGCCCAGCACGATTGCTAAGATTGGATTTTCTTGGTCTTCAGAAGAAGTGCTTTTCTTCAGATCGTTCAGAACTGATTACTCGTCATACCCAAGGGGTGCAGCTTTCTCATTAAGATTGCTATCCTCACCAAAAAGAAAGGGCTCTGCTGTAGCAGATCGTTTGCAGAAGGTGGAGATTGATATATATATTTAGTAATGATGAATTGGCAACTGGTAATAATAAAAACATGCTTCAGTTAGTTAGTTTCGACGACAGATTAGCTTGGGGAGTTTTTTTTTAAATATGATGGAAAGTTTTGGAAACCAGGCGGTTATTTTTATGTGTTCCAGTCCTTATCTTTTAGTGTCAGATGATTTTAAATGCAATTAGGGAACTGGAAGCTTTCCTTGATAAATTTTCACTTTTTACTTTCAGAAAGATAAAAGTAAAATCTTTCTAGGTATCTTTTAATATTATTGCTGTTCTTTTCTTTTTCATGAATGGAAAACGTTTTCTGGGAAATATTTTTGTTTAAAAATAGCAACTCCAGTCATTTTGGGAACTTTAGTAAAGTTATTTAGTTAAATTATAAAGCTGATATTTTTTATTAATTTTTGCAATAACTTACTTGAAAGTTTGAAAAACTTTCTTATTTTTGGAATAGAAATATTAAGGAAGATTTATATGATTGAGAACTCTAGCTACTAAGAATTGCCTGCAATGTTTATGTGCCAAGGTTCGAGCTGTTTGCAAAGAGAGAGAGAAAGTGAGGCAAAATTCATAAAAGAAAAAACAAAACACAAATAAAAAATGAAGAGAAACTAGTTATGAGACTCATTAAATCACAATCAATACAAATACAAATACAAATCAATACAAATCCAAAATCAATACAAATTTGTAAAATTACTTTCGTTTAAAAAATTTTCATATACGAACCCCATTAAAATATAAAGATACAAATTTCAGATATATTAATTTAAGAACTGAGGCACATCAATTTAGTGACAAACCTAAAACCATAAAATATATGCATACACCTAAAACGAAAATGGCAAACATTAAAAAGCAGAACGAAAAAAAGAAAAGTTACAGGGTAAAAATCAAATGTAAGCAGAAAATTAGAAAAATACAGTTGCAATATCCATAAAAAAACATACCTAAAGGAATACACACCTATAAAACATCATATTCCATGTTATCTCTGATCGTTAGTTTACGGATGCGAGTTAAGCATGTCCAGCGAAGTATGCCGATAACATGAAAGAGAAAGATTTCCTGCAACACGATAGAAAATTGTTTGGATATAACATTAGATCTACTCTACGAATGATGATTAGCTTTAAGAAAATAAGTAATGAACTTGATGAGACAAAATTATCTGTCCATGTAGTTAACCTGATGGCCGAATGGCTAGCGCTCTGGCGTTTGGTACCGGTACCACAGGTATCGGGTTCAAATGCCGGCTTTGCCATGGTGTTTGTAGTGGGTTCGGAATCCACTTTAAGCCGCAGGTCCCGGTCCTAATAGGATCGTAGAGCGATGCGGAGGACATTGTTACTCCGCGTGCATAGCTTACCATGAAGTTACACACACGCCCCCCTGGGTCTATTTGCCCTCTTCATTAGAAGAATAAAAGTTAATAGAGAAACTAAAGAATTTCTTAAAATTAATGGAGGCAAACGCCAAAAAAGTATCAATAATTTAAAGAAAGTGAAATTCATAAAAGAGCCTTATTAATAGTAAGAGTGCAGTTAATGAATTGAGAAATTAAAAATATTTAATGCATCTATATTTTCCATGATAATCAGATCCAACACAGATAATGTGCACTTCAATTTAATTTATTTTTTTCTGATTTTTTTTTTTATTTCTCTTTGTTTGATTACACTGATTTGAGATAACTTAAAAAGCTTCATAAAACGAAAGCCATTTTATAACTTTCTTTTCTTAAGAAATAATTATTACTAATGATTATGCAAATGATGATGAGTTAATGATTATGTCTTATAATTCCTTCCTTTTGCTTTGGTCTTGTATTCTTCCGCGGCCTGATGGCCTACTGGCTAGCGGTCTGGCCGTTGGTACCGAAAGCTTCAGGTGGCATGGATGATTGTTGGTGGTTCGAATCCACGTTAAACTTTAGGTCCCGCTCTGTTTAGCCTAAAGTGACCGTAGAGTGACAAAACCAAACAACAACAATCTTCCGTTTATTATAGTTATGGTTTGAAATTTATTACCTATGGTTTGAAAAATAGTTGAATAAGCCGTAAATAAGAGTATTGCTATTTGTGAAAATTACAAAAAGCTATTGATTTTTTTTTTTTTTTTTTGCTTATGGCATATTCTAGCGTTACTAGCTAGCTTAACAGAAAACAAGTGTTTGTTGTTGGCGTTTGATACATTAACTTTTAAAATTAAATATAATGAAAAGAAATTGAAGTAGCGTATCTTGTATCGATAATTCGGTTATACAGTTGGAATTCTTCGAAATTTCTCCAATTATGTACTCGATTGTTAAAATTTTTTCCCAATAAAGACAATTGTTCCTTATCTTCCCAGACTTATAGTTCTGGTTTATTGTTTTTTTCTAATGCAACTGCCAAATACTTAGACAGTTGTCTTTTATGCCATAAGCTTAAGGGCTACACCGACGTTACGCGTCCTACGTTAACTGAGCTGCAGAGCGCTTAGCCACTCTGCCATCAGGCCCCAATGTAAATGAACTAGAATGCACATTCCCAAATGCTAACAGGTTTCATGAATACCATCTAAATTTTTTTTAAAGTTTGTAGTGATTTGATTATTACTAAATTGCCATTCATTAATATTACGGATTAATTAAATTTATTAATCACATCAATTTGTGAAACAATATATATTTTACACGTGTAAGTAGTCCAAGAGCGTAGTCTCAGAACAAAATAACATTGGCCAGTGACTAGCGCTCTGACGCTGGGTGCTACAGGTTTCGGCTTCGAGTCCCGGCCGTGCCATGGATGTTTGTAGTAGTTCGGAATCCACTTTAAACAGTAGGTCCCGGTCTAATATGGCTGTAGAGCGTTGGGCTTAGTGTTGACAACCCTACCCAGTAAAATAAACCCTCCTGTCCAGAAATATGCCAGCAGGCAGATGGCCTTGGCCCACCAAAGGGGCTGTTGCACAACTGATGATGAATAACAATTAATGATAGCAATATTTATCAAAAATCATCATGAATAATATTAACAAATAACAATAAAATTTTAATTTTATAACTTGTAAAAATATTTTATAATAATAAGAATATATAATAATAAGAAATCACAATATTAATTAATACGATATTTTTTTTTTTTTTCAGTTTTTAATGTTAAGGAAAAAATTTTTTGTGAAGAATTTTTTCAACTCGATAAGAAAAACAATGCTGTCTAAACACATTTAGAAAACTTTGTTTGCAAATGTTGATTTTCTTAGAAAAGAGAAAAGTTTGAATGCGTAAACATGAATATTTGCACAGCAGAATAAAATATTCATTGGTGTTGGTCTTGTAAGGGAAAACCAGCATTTTTACATCCGCTTAGTTTATCACCCGAGCTCAAACCTTCCTCTGAAGGGATAAAGAAGGAATATATTCCTGAGAAGAACATACATGTCCTTTTACAAGTGCCCGTAGAAGGATTTTGAAATTTATATGAGAAGTGGTACGTGTTTTTTCTTCAATTTATTTTTGTGTCCTACATAACATCTTTTAAATGTCACGCATGGATTTGGGTAAATAAAAACTGTTGGATTCAATAATAATTATAAGAGTTATTTGAGAATTTATGTTTATTTACATGTTTTTAAAGTAAAATAATGTAATGTTTAAAATAATGTTTGAAATAAGCGTTTACTTTTATAATTATTCTATAATGTAAAGTTGATCAATTTGGTCAAAATCATTGAAAAACTTTCTCTTTTATCTATATATTAAAAAATTGCAATTTAATACATAAATAAAATACTAAAATACATAAATTTTTTAAGTGTAAATAAAAAGTTAATTATCAATGAAAATATTTTTCTTTATAAATTTAAAAAGAAATTTCACCACAACAATATCAATTATTTAAAAATATTATTCATGAACACTTTATCCTTGTTTGGATGCTAAGTCATTTAACCTTAAATATTCACTAAAATGAATATAATAAATGAAATGAATTCAGTATTAAAAATTCTTCATACTTAATATCTGAATATTTTATATATATAAAATATTCAGATATTAAGTATGAAGAATTTTTAGTACTGAATATTATTCTAATACAATATTAGTATTTTTAAAACAAATTTTGTTAATTAACGATGTACAGGGTGATTATAATTAAAGTCCCACTTTCAAAATGCTGTAAAAAGAGAAACACTCGTCGCAATGAGTTCGAATTGGAACTGAAGATACTTGAAGAAGGGGGAAACAGTACGGCATCAAAAAAATTCCAAAGTGTATTAATAGATGGCGCTGTAAGAGGCAAAAAAGAAAGTGAATTTGACTGCCAGTGATATTTTGAATCGAAATGACAACGCATTTGGTATGAATTGCACATTAAACCAACTGTAGTGTTCAATGTGCTTGATTCTTTCGTTTTTTGACGGAAAAATGACTTCCAAGTCATTCAACAGCTGTGACACTGTGAGGGGAAAGCCCATCCATCAGACAAGGTTATACCGAATTAGATGGGATAAATATGTGGATCGTTTTTATATGCCATACCGTTTCTCCCTTCTTCAGGTATCTTCAGTTCAAATTTGAACTCATTGGGACGAGTGTTTCTTTTTTTTTTTTTACAGCATTTTGAAAATGGGACTGTAATTATAATTACCCTACATGTATATATATATAAAGTAGTAACATTAATAAATAATGATCTTTAAATAAAATTACCTTTAAATTAATAAATGCATTGCATTGTCGGGTATCTTAGAGTGCTGTTAAGATGGCGAACCCTAATTTTGATTCATTGCATTGTGTTAAATATAATACTTCGTTTATTACTTAATACAACAATATCAATTTAGGTTTACGTATAGATTGATTGTCATTCAATGTCAATTGATTGTCATCACCACTGGGTTGATGCGTACAGTACAGATGATGAATTACAGCACAACAGACCTGGGGTGCATATAATATTGCTGTGTCCAATGGTACTGTTTCTGACCATAAACATACAACTTCATTAAAAAAAGCTATCAGGGATGTTATAAAGTTAGTGCATATTTATCAAGTTCTAAGCAACTAAAATACTGTCTTTTAGAAAAGACACCCGAATTAATCGATAAATTCAAAAATTTGGAAATATTGTCCGAAAACCATTGGTTGTGATATGGCAATTACGCAAATTGCTACACATATAGAAATATGTTGCAAAAAGCTAACTGGCAATAATTCAGCAATTTGAACTTAAAGTAGAAAGAAAAAACGTATTTACAACTATTTAACGGCGACAGATGTTTATTATTGCTGAAAACAGACAAAAAAGTGTTACCCTTTGAGACTCGTAGAGCTTAGAGAAAAAAAAAAAATTGTTTGAACATGAAATCCTTCTCATGGGGGAAGGAGAAACTTATGCTTCTAGGGCTTCTCCATCCAAAACTTCCAGTTTATTTATGCATAGATGTATGGACTGAAATTTTACCTTTAAAAGATTTTTTACGCATTTCGCATATTTTGAGCTTCATGCGAGATGTATTAAAAACTAATAAATCAAGAATGCTAAAATTTATGTACCTTAATTATTACACTGTTTTCAATTTTATACAAAAATTTAATATTAAATGAGTAATTTTTTTATAAAATGTAAGTGCTACTTAAACGATAAGTTTACATTTTTTTTTTTTTTTTAAAAGTATTATTATAATTTTATTTGTAATAACTGGATGTATAAAAAAAAAAAAAACTGCGTTAAAACCTCTAACATTTCCAAAAAATATATGCACAACAGAATTCGCATCTCCTTTTGATTCAACCTTAAATAATTTATATTTTGTACCTAAAAATTAACTTTTTTTTTAAGTATGATATGTTCTCATAGGGTAGTAATATAATAGAGCATGCATCAGGGTTGCCAATTGGGGCAACAAGGGATACTCCCTTACGAGACTTTTACTTTGTAGTTTAACATATGAGAGGATTTCTTGGAGACATTTGGCAACACTCTTTATTTATCCATACAGTTGGCGCGAAGGGAGAAAAAGGTCTAGTACCCTACAACAATTTTCAAAAGAAATGGCTCATTTTTTTAAAATAAATGTAAATTTAATTTTTCTATATATTTAGCATCATTTCTATATATTTAGCATTCTATTCATAAATCTTCTAGCGTAATATATTTCGGTCCAAAATGATTTAAGAATATGATACTCATTTATATGAAATTTTAATACGCTTTTATTAGTTTTACCTGTATGTTTGTTTGTAACTGACTCTTTGGGCGACCTACTTTAAGCGATCCGATTTAATTTAAACGTTGCAGACTTATCAAGGACCGACGACACTAAAATATTTTGATAAGTTTATTATCTCATCATGATTAGGATCGCCAGGATGACTGATTTTATTTGAACTTATGAAGAGCAATTTAACACAAGTAGAATGAAAGTACCTAAGACATTCAAACCTACGTGGGACAGTGGCGCAACGGATAACGCGCCTGACTACGGATCAGGAGATTCCATGTTCGAATCCTGGCTGGCTCGACATATTCGCATTTAGCATTTGTTTTACTCACAATTAAATTATTGTAAGAACAATAGTTTCAGTCCTCCGTACCGGGATCTCATTTAAATATTATAGTTTAAAAACACTAAAAAACACGCTTTTACAGTTAATCAATCGAAAAAGTAAAAAAAAAAAAAAAGTTAACATAAGAATAAAATAACTGACGAGAAAATGAATGTCACTGTTCCAAAAGCTTGGGGGCTTTGTATGACATTTTTTAAACTAACACTGCATTTCGGAATGAAACTAGTGAAAAATTATAACGATTGATATCGAGCACCCCACGCTTTAGAACTGTGACATTCATTTTCTCGTCAGTCATTTTATTCTTATGTTAACTTTTTTTTTTTTTATTTTAGATTGATTAACTGTAAAAAGCGTATTTTTTAGTGTTCTTAAACTATAATTTATTTATAATGTTTTATTACATTTCATACAAAGTAATTAAGTTATAAACAAAATAACATTTATGGTATCTATTCATCTTTAATAGCTAAATAATTAATAGTTAATACTAATACTTACAATTAAATATTTAATAATTAATAATTTCTCTTATTTATTTATCTATAAATTATTAAATAATAAATAAATGTAAGTGTTTGAACTGTAAAAGAAATAAATGTTTAAATTGAAATAATGTATAAAAATTTAAATTGAAAAAATGTATAAATGTATGACTTGAAAGTATGACTAGAAAGAGGAATTTCTCGGAAAATCACTTCGTAACATGTTTACATTTTCTAAATAAATGCTTTCGGGTAAATAAGCCAAAGGGCGATACAGCGCCAACTCTAGTAAGCTCAATTTTATTACTACTCTATGCATGTTCTACTTCAATGTTTGGATAAAGATTTACTGGAAACAGAGGTTACTATGTTATAACAGGAGGAGGATCAATAAGAAAAACCGACTATTTCCGACTTTTCTATTATTACCTCTAACAATCCCTACCAAGTAAAAAAAAAAAAAAAGACAAAGACAGGAGAACTGGGGAATGAAAAATCCTTTTTTTCCGGGATCAAATAAAGAGACTGCTTACTCTGAGACAATGCAATGGCTTAAAAAAAGTTTATTTGTCTGCCATGAGAAAAGGGCGATGCAGATTACAAGTGACGCAATGTTTACTTTGGTGGGTATATTTTCAATTCCTACTATTAGCTCACACTCTCCTGTATATATCTTGTTCAAATTTTCAATCGTTACTTTACTTCAACCGTTGAAATACTTTTATTCATCCACTCAAGTTCAAATGCATTTTTGAACTTGTAGTGGATGATATTTAATGTTAATACAGTTGTTTCAAACTTTAATTCAGTCATTAAATTTAATTAATTCATTTTAGTTTTTTTTTAGATTTAAGTTGCATGTATCTTATAATAGATGGCGCCAGATGTGAGAGGAAAATTTCGATTTGAAATGAAAACCTTTCTTTTTTCAATCCCTTCTATTAGCTCGCACTTTCCTATATATATCTTGTTCAATCGTTCATGAAATACTTTTGATTCCTCCACTCAAGTTCAAATACATTTTTTTGAGCTTGTAGTGGATGACACTGGATGTTAATACAGTTTTTCAAAATATTAATTAAATTTAATTATATTTATATTAATTGTGATTATTTAATAAAAAGTAACTAAAATAAAATTTTTCTTTGTTGACCTAAGTAGGGTAACTTAATTTTTTATATTACTTGTTGAATTAAATTTCCCTATTTAATCTTTTAACTTTAAATTACGTTAAAACTTATATAATTAAGAACAAAACGTTTAATATGAGATATATTTTCAGATGTAACAAGTGATTGAAAACGTAACACAAAAATAATAATTAAATTAATCAACCATTAATATTTTTAATGGTGGGCTTGAATGGCCGAGTGGCTAGATATCTGGAGTACAGTACCAGAGGTTTCGGGTACGAGTCCCGGCGATGCCATGGATGTTTGCAGTGATTCGAAATCCGCTTTAAACCGTTGGTCCCGGTTTAAGATGAACGTAGAGCGTAGAGGGGTAGTGTTACTCAGCGTCCGTAGATTATCTTCGAAGAGCTACACGGGCTGGGCAGTGCTAAGCTTGAGTAACATCGGTGCAGAATTTATGGCATGGCAAAGACAACTGTTCATGTAACTTGCCAGCTGTATTAAAAATGTTTAATATGAGATATATTTTTAGATGTAGCAACTGATTGAAAACGTAATGCAAAAAACATAATAGTTAAATTCATAAACCATTAATATTCTTAATGGTTTATTTAAAAATTCCAATAAATGTATAGGGAAGACCATAACTTAAAAACTACAACAAAGGGAAAAAAAAATTGTTTTCATGGAATCCATTGTTTGTTGTTGTTGTGGCTAATCTTCAGTGTCCTGCAGTGAAAGACAGATACCCCATGAGTGGTTTACTCATGTGGATGGAGGAAAGAGGGCAGCTTCTGTTATGATGGAGCACCCGTAGATAGAAGTCTGACTTGGCTTCAGAGAAATCACTGGAGAAGAAGGGCAGTGCCTTTCGGGAGGACTTTAGGGGGAAATAGCCCCCATGTGTATCATACGGAGGAAAGTCGGAAACTTCCATTAAAGTAATCTGACTCACGAGGCCAGTGGTTGAATGCCATGAACGCCATTATTTTTTCCTCGTTTTGAAACAGTCTTTACAGCAGTGCCGCCCGCGAATTGAAAAAATCAGGCCTAATGCTCACCAGCTGTCAACGTTATCACCAAGCAATAATAATTGTTATTATTCATTGTTGATTGATTGTTGAATGATTATTATTCTTTGTTGATTCAATTCATTATTCATTGTTCGTTGTTATTATTCATGATTCGTTGTTATGTATTCATTGTTTTTATATCTCAGAATAAAATTTCGTTTGACCTTTTAATGATATAAAAACTTGCAATTTTTTTATTAAATAAGCGTTTCTACGAATGAAATTAAAGCTTTTATATTTTTTATCATCAACTCGTTATTTACAGTTGTCGCTCAGCCTACAAAACACCACAACTTCTGCTGACGAGATATAAGTGATGTCAGTTGCTTCACTGTGTCCATACTGTTCCACCACAATTTTGAATGAAAACCCTGAGTTTTAGCGTTTCTGGGGTTTGAATTCTCCTTCTTATGTTTTATGGATGGATTTTCCAACCTATAAATTTAACGCGTTTCTACCATAGACAGGGCGGATACCTGTACAGTGTCAAAGGTTTTACGGTGCATGGGACGAGCAGAAAAGAACTTAAATACTGTTTAATAGAAAATTAATTTCATTAGAAGACTGTAATATAGGCACTTCTTCAATGGCGCAGCAGCCTCGTGGTCTGCCAATTGGTAGATTGTGAAATTTGAGATGTTTCTTTTACTGGTTACGGTTGTCAACTACTACGCCCAACGCTCTAAGTCATATTAGACCGGGACACATTGTTTAAAGTGGATTCCTGAAATACTACGAACATCCATGGCATTACCGGGATTCGAACCCGAAAACCTGGGGCAGCGAGCAGAGCGCTAGTCACTCCTCTGTCAGGCCCGTCATCTCTCTGTCATCAAAAATTTGGATATTTTTTTACGACGTAGGCTTGCAGCCCGACGCTTTATAGTCATATATTAGACGTGGACCTACGGTTTAAAGGAAATTTCGAGCCACTGCAAACACTGCTGCTGCAAGACTGAAAAGACCGGATTGGTTTTTGAGTTTAGGAATAGCCAGAAGTCGCACGGGCTAAACCAGGTGAATACGGTGTCTGTGGAACGATATTAGTTTAATTTTGGGCGAAAAGGTTACAAATAATCAATAAAGTGCGAGCAGGCGCATTCAGTGTTTTCGTTACCAATCGAGATTTGACGCGTTTGTGGCCCAAAATGGAATTGAATTTGAAATTCCAATATCATCAACAAGGTCTCTCGCTGTAAATCGACGGTTTTGCAAGTTAACCCAATCTTTAATTTTTGGACGTGAGTTTCGTCGGTTGAGGTTGAGGGTCGACCAGAGGGCTCTTCGTCTTCAACGTATTCTCTGCCATTTTTGAACTGTTTATACCACTTCTAAACATTTCTTCTCGATATAGGAATGCTCACCGAATGCCTTCTGCAACATTCTATACGTTTCCACCAAACAAAATTGAATGCAAGTTCTTTGATCAATTAATTCAGACATTTCAAACATTGCCGGAATCAGTTTTAGCGTCTCACAAAGTCAAGCGTAACTCAAACACTAATGAATATTTTGACGTCAAATTTCACACAGATGTCAAGGACAGTGCCTGCAACCTAAAATAGAGAAACAAATTGAAATTCCATAAGCCCGAAAACTTTTAAATTGAAATTCCATAAGCCCAGAAAATTTAAATTGAAAATTGGGTTTACTTTTTGGACGCAGTAGTACGTATACTGTATTCTCTATATATTCAAGTGATTTGTTTGTGTGTGCTTGTATTACCTATAGCGCAATATATTATATAGTTTAATTTTTCTGAATTTATTTCTTACCCATAAAATATATGAGTATTATTTTGGTGAGCTGGGTTTTTCGTGTATTGAATACTTTGAATTTTGGTTTTAAATTTCTTTCACGATTTTTTTTATAATTTCTTTTATGAGCTATTTTATACAAATTATTTATTTACAAAATAATAGATTAATTATTAAATTATTTAGTAAAAAAAATTATTTCAGAAGAAAACATTAATGTAAAATTGTTCAAAAGATCGTTTGGTGAAAACAAAAAAAAAAATTTCTCTTCAAATTGAAAATGAGATTTTTCAAGAAATGAAAATCGTTTGGATTTCTGTGGTTTTTGTTATTTTTACGATTGTTGTTTTACGTTTTGTTTTTACATTAAGTTCTAAATTTTTATGGTTAACCCTGTATACTGGTCCAGCCGTTTTTTTTTTTTTTTATTTTTACCGTCATAAAAATCACGAACAAAAATTCTTATCAATTATTTTTTTGATTAAATAAAAATTTTATTTTCCTATTTATTTTCATTGCATTTTTATACTATTTAATTCTGAAATTGAATGTAAAACAATTTAAAATAGAAAATGAAGTCTTTTGCAGTTGAGTGTTATTATTCACATTTGCAATTCATAATTCCTATTTAGTATATATTTTTCAATTCCTACTAGCTCACACTCTCCTTATATATATCTTGTTCATTTCCAATCATTCATAAAATACTTTTTGTTCATCCACTCAAGTTCAAATACATTTTTTTGAACTTGTAGTGGATGACACTGGATGTTAATACACTTTTTTTTCAAAATATTAATTCATTCATTAAATTTAATGAATTAATTTTAGTTTTTTTTTTTTTAGATTTAGTTTGCATATATCTACCCATAGATGGCGCCAGATAAACTTAAAAAAAAATGAAAAGCAGTATTTATAAAGGACTTTCTGCGTATATAGAGAGAAAAAGTAGGAATTGACTTTTATTTTTTTTTTTTTATATTACTTGTTTATTATTTAATAATTCGTAATCATTTGAGTAAACAAAAACCAAAAAATTGTTGAAAAACGTTTTGAAATTAAAAGGATACGAATTTGGAATTTTATGTTCTTTTCTTTTTTTAATTTAAAATAAGAATTTATATATTGGTTAGATTTTTTTCTTGCAGAAATATTTTATTGTTCAAAAGATTGTTTGGTGAAAAACAAATACAATTTTATTTCAAATTGAAAATGTGAATGTTCAAGAAAAGAAAATCGTTTGGTATTCTGTAGTTTTTTTTATATTTAAGATTGCTGTTTTTACGTTTTTGTTCGTACATTAAATTCTAAATTTATGGGTAACCTGTATACTGTTCAGTCTATTTGTTTTATCTGGTGCGTAGCAAAATTCCCCCAAAAAAATTTTATGAATAATTTTTGATTAAATAAAATTTTATTTTATATTTATTGCTTCACTGCATTTAATATAATTCATTTTTTATTTAATTCTAAAATTGGTTGTAAAACAATTTAGAATAGAAAATGGCTTCGTTGTAGTCTATGTTCTTATTCGCATTTGTTATTCGTATATAATATATAAATTTTTGTTCTTGGATTTTTCTTTATTATTAAATAATTCGTAAACATTTAAATAAACGAAATCAAGATTAATTAAAAAAAAAAATTTTGAAATTAAATGATACAATTCTGGAATTTTTTTATGATTGCAGTCTTTTTAAATTTAAAATAAAAATTTATAAATTTGTTATTTTTTCATGCTAAATTTCTTATTTTATATTCAATTTTATTACTCCATAACGAGATATATTAAATACTGCTGATCTTTTGGCCAACTTAATCTCATTTTTTTCTTCTCAAATCTGTACATCTCAAGTGTAACTTATTAAAAAATGTTTTCCTCTCCGCACGCGATCCGATATTGTTCTAGTGCGAATTCTGGTCCGGATCTAGTATATTTAAACATTTATTTTTCACCATGTGCGGTCCATTATAGTTCTGGTGGATTCTTATTACCCACCTGTATACCGATCTGAAAATCGTTAACTTAATAAATCGTCATCATCGGCGCAAAAAACCCCATTGTGGGCCAAAACCGTCTGCCTACGGGCAGATAACGGGAGGAGATATGTTTTTTTTACAAAGGTAGGGTTGTTAGTCCTATACCCAACGCTCAACAGCCATGTTAGACAGGGTCCTACTGTTTTAAAGTGGATTCCGACCTCTACAAACATTCATGGCACCGCCGAAGATTCGAACACGAAACCTGTGGTACCGAGCGCCAGAGCGCTAAGAAGATCACTCCACCATAAGTTCCTAATTTAATAAAGTACTGCGCATAACATGCAGAGTTAATCATTTGAGGGGCTGGTTTCTGTTTAAAATACACATAATGTGATACATAAATTTCAAACACTTTTTAAGAAAACATAATATAGTTTTAATATTTTTATTGGACAGTCTATTCTAATATTGATACTTTAAAGGCCTCCCTGTGTATTTACATTCTTTAGCATTATCCTTGATATAAACATACCCTCAGAATTATCATCATCATTAGTTACGCAGCAGCCCTTGGAGGGGCAAGGCCGTTTGCCTACTGGCAAATTTCCGAGACAGGAGATGTTTTCTTTTTACAGAGTAGGGTTATCAACCTTATACAATGCTCTACAGTCATATTAGACGGGAACCTATGGTTTAAAAGTGAATTTCGAACCACTGCAAACATGCATGTCATAGCTGGGACTCGACCCCAGAAAACCCGTGGTACTGAGCGCCAGTCACGCCGTAGTCATCAAGGTCTCTTGTTTATATACTAGGTCTGTAAATTAATTTCGAAGGGTTTACAATAGATGGCATAATTGTAGCTATATCGCATCATACATTGTTGTAACTTCACATCAAAACTCCTATCATTATCACTACAAACATCCATATCACTGCCGGGACTTGAACCCGAAACCTGTGGTACCGAGTACCAGACACCAGAATTATCAGCCAAAAAATACATTTCCAACATTTCCCCATGCATAATAACTAACCATTCATAAAATATTTGCTCTCTTTTTCAAAAGTTTCGAAAGCAAAAAAAATTCATATAAAATTTAAAAACTATATTTCTCTGCATAACACCTTACTTATGAATAACAAAAAACATTTTTTGCGAGGCCGAAGAAATCTTAAAAATTGAGTTATATTCCTCTGCAATTTCATGTCAATATCCGATCAATAACTTTAAAGTAAATATAAGACCGTTCTATTCCCCCCTCCCCGGAAAAAAAAAAGAAATATGTTATCTATATTACGCATGGAAGCAATTCTACTTTTTCCGGCATCACTTCGCTGGCACTGGCATGCTCGTTTTTGCTAGTCATTGCACGCGCTTCGATTGTGGCACTCCGTATCCTTTTTTCTTAATATTTGTTGGGTAAAATTGAGAATTTTGGGAAGGAAAAAAAAATTATTAAATAACAGAGTCAACAGAAAAGGTTTTCGTTAGAGATTGAAAATTTTGAAATTCGACCAGCTTGGTCGGAAAGTGAAAATGGCAGATTAAGCAGAAGAAAAATATATACTATCCTTTGAAAAATATTGATTTTTATTTTGTTGGACGGTGAAATGAAAAGATTTTCTTTCATCCTTTCAACCCCCAGAATAAAGTTTCGGTTGGTATATATGTTCAGTAAATATAATTTAGGTTTAAGTTTTTTTTAAAAATATATATTTGTACAAATCGATTCATTCCTTTCCTCAGTTCAACTCCAATAGTATAAAGTACATAGCATTTGTATTGTTCTCTATTTGTTCTACAAGTATTGAAGGCCATGGCGCAGCTAACTCCATGGCCGACCGAGTTTAGAGTTTTTAGTAGTTAGACAGTGAGGTTTTATGGGACAGGCTGTTGGCCTATGCCCAGCGCAGTGAAAATAGACCTGGAGGCCTGATGGCCGAGTGGCTAGCGCTCTGGCACTCAGTACCACAGGTTTCGGTTCGAATCCGGCGGTGCCATAGACGTTTGCAGTGGTTCGGAATCCGCGGCTGTAGGTCCCTGTCTCATATGATCGTAAAGCGTCTGAAGCCCAATCAGACTTGATTATGATATACTATTAAATTAATGATATTGATATATTGAATAATATTGATATATTTATATTGAATAATATTGATATATTATTGAATAAGAGTATTGAATAAACTTTATAAACATTTCAATTGTATTTCAAGAAGGGTTTGTTTATCTTAGTTACACTCTTCTTAAAAGTCTCTAGGTAAGTGTATATATATATATATATATATTGTAACCATGCTTCCTCCCTGCACTCAAGAAGAAATGGTCAGTTGGCTTAGAAACTCTCACCCGCGAGAGCGAGTTGAGGTACAGCCTGCACTGCAGCTGAGAAACCTTTAGTTTATAGTCTCTCATCCGGATTTGGTTTGGTTTTTGTCGCTCTACTGTCATGTTATTACTTTTTGACTAATTAGACCGGTATCTAGCTAACGTGGATTGCGAGCCACTAACAAACATCCATGCCGTCTTCCGGGTTTCGAAGCTAAAGCCTGAGCCACAAGGCTTTTAGGTTCGAATAGTTTAGTTTCTCACCTGAAAAGGATTCATCTTTTTGTGCACCCTGCGTATCAATTCCAGGTTTTCGGCAGAAGAGAAATCCCTTTACTAATCTATGTCTTTGAATGTGTTAAATAGTGTATGTCTCTAATTGTATACGTGTAGTGTTCGTGCTTGTATAAATAAAGCTGCGAGTTCCCAAACCAAAATCCGAATATCTCAACCCAACAACATCCATTTACAATCGAGTTGCCCAACCTGCACACTACGAACTCAGCAAAGTAGATATCCCGGTACTATATAACAAATGAATGCTATTTACACTAAGTATTAATTTCCTTTTGCTCGTTCTATCAAGAAAATAATAGTTTACCTACAGAATGGCATAAACAATGAAGAAGTAATTCTCAAATACTATTATTATCATTATTTTCAAAGAATGCATACATTTATTATTTAATTTAAATAATCTGACTGAAATATTATTGATGCTTTGGAAATTTTTGTGATATGTGAAAGATATGTGGGAAAGTAATCATACTCATATGAGGTTCTGGCTCACACAGTCCGATCTGATGATATGTGGCATGACTGTCCAAAATTGGTATCTTTTAAACTGGTGTTTCAAAACGGTGACCGACAAATGACTCCAGTCTCTAACCAACGAAAACTAGTTTGCATATCGGTGTGCAATTACCACCGTCTCCTTTCCTTTGGATGTCTGCCAGTTGGCAATGGCCACACACATTAGATTGGATGGCGTCAGTGCCGATGAAGCTATTAATTACATTAAGATAGACGCGTCAGAAAAAGTCAGCATACTTGAAGTCGTTGTATGCTGTGTTAATTGTCATCACGTCTGCGTCAGTTTTTAGAGAAGAGCTTTCTGATGTTAATGAGTGGTATTTATGGAGATTATTTCTACATGAGAAAGGGGTAAATAAGGGTACTCGTAAATTAGCATCAGGAAATAGATAGTTATTATAAATTAAATGCTATGTTAAGAAAGTCTTTTGCAAGCTAATTGAGTATTAAGTTGGAAAATATACTGTCTGTTAATTTGGCCAGGAGATTAATTACACTGGTCGGCCCAAATCTCGCATAGGAAAATTATTAATTGATTCTTGTAGACTTATTGCTGCTAAATGCAAATACAGTCATCAGATACTATTACACGTCATTTATTAGGGTTTGGTTTGTATACGACCAACTTTATTGTGCACAATTGGAGCTAATTAGACCGGGACCTACAGCTTAACGTGGATTCCGAACCACTCACAAACATCCATGCCACCGCCGGGATTCAAACCTGAAGCTTGTGGTGCTTGTGGTTCAGGCCGCCATTTCTTAGGAGGGGGTTTCAGTTTAAAGTTGAAACAGTTATTTAGAAAAAAAAAGTAATTGATAGTGAAATATAGTTATAATAGTAATTATTGAAAAAAGCATTATATAAAGTATTATAAAAGTAATATTTAATATAATTATTTTTTAATAAAATATATTTTTATTGGAATATATTATTATTTGAATTTTGTCTTTTGAAACATTGATTCAGGATGCTGTATTAAAATTAAAATTAAAATAAATTATTTTTAAAAATACATTATATTACGTAAACATTTGTATGGTGGATATAGGCGTTGGGCGTAATAATTTGAATCAATTTTGTCTACTTTAGTCTTATAGAATAGTGTGCGTACATTTAATGTAAAAATATGAAATAAGTAAATATAACATAAGCAAAATATAAAAAACATAACAACTTAATACGTAACT
>BPLR01009267.1:0-29536 GCA_021605095.1 Caerostris extrusa
TTGCCTTAAACAATAATAGGTTTTGAACAATTATATTACTCAAATAACGGGAAATTCATTTTAATTAGTTTGAGAAAATACACACATCCTGGGTAGTGCTAAGTGAGAAACGTCGGTGCAGCGCTTGCTTTAAGGTATCCAAGACAACTGTCTGAGTATTTGCCAGCTGCATTAGAGCAAAAAGTTGGAAAACAATTACCCTATCTATCTTGCGATGAATGTTTTAGACGATTTGATTTGACTTAAGAAATATTTTAATTATTTTGACAAAAAGCTAAGAGAATTTTGATTGCTGCCTTTTATAAAGTTAATTAATCTTTAATAACACATAACAGTGTTTTGCGTCTTTCATGCATTCCATTTTCGCACAGAAATTAGAGCTTTTGGGCTCCCATTTAGTACATCACTAAGAAATGATTATTAGTTATTTTAGATACATCGATGCATATTGTTGGTTGATTCTGTGAATAACGTTCATATGCCTCGCATTTGTGTTTTTCGATACCTATCTCGAATATCAATGACGACCTTCTGTTTTTTTAATTAATATATTTTTTTTATATTTATAACAGTAACTAATCATCATTTTTTTTATTTTCAAACAATGTAGTGTTTGTACATAATACACTGCAGGTGGATTTCATTTGGCACATCAATAACAAATTCACCTTTATTAGTCTATAGTGAAACACACAAAAAGTTAAAATATATTTATTTGTTTATGTATGCATATATGTATGTATGTGTGTGCGTGTCTGTGTGTGTGCATGTATGTATATATGTATGTATGTGTGTGTGTGTCTGTGTGTGTGCATGTATGCATGTATGTGGTGTGTGTGCATGTATGCATGTATGTGGTGTGTATGTATGTATGTATATGTGTGTGTATGTGTGTATGTATATATGTATGTGTGTGCATGTATGTATGTGGTGTTAGGTATGTATGTATGTGTGTATCTATGTGTATGTACACTCATGTCCATAAATTAAGGATAATGAAGTTCAGGCAAAGAAAGAGACAGAAGCAAAACACATTTGACTTATTTGTAAAGGCTATTTATTAAACAAAAGGTAAAGAGCAAAAAAGATGCTATATGTTTGACATAATTAATAAAAATTGCGATTTTTACTTCCTGGAGCAAATTTCAAAAAGAATTTATTTACAAAACACAGTATAACATGGTTAGTATGATGGTTAATATAAAATATGTCTCCCGGACAATGCAATACAGGCCTTACAACGCCTAGGCATGCTGAGTATCAAATTATCAATCTGATCTTGGGGAATATTACACCACTCACCAAGCAATGCGCACCGAAGTTCCGGTTGACAGGTGGGAGGGAGTTGACGGGCTGCAAATCGTCGGCCAAGCATATCCCATACATGCTCTATTGATTCAAGTCTGGTGAGTATGCTGGCCAATCCATACGGTGATATCCTCAAATTGAAGGCATTCGTCTACAATGTTTGCACGGTGAGGACGAGCGTTGTCATCCATAAACAGAAATTCAGCACCCATGGCGCCCCGAAACAAACGTACATGTTGTTCCAGAATGACATCCCGATAGATGTGGGCCTGTCATCGTTACACTCTGAAAATGCACGTCAGTTCTGGAACCAAGAATACCCCCCCAAACGAGCCATCCTGCACCACCGTAACGGTGTCGTTCAATGGTGTTCTCTTGGTGGTAACGGGTACCTGGCGCTCTCCATATGAAAGTCCGGCGAGAATCAGACTGCAAACTAAACCTGGACTCGTCGGAAAACATCACACAAGGCCACTGTTGCGGTGTCCACAATGCATGCTCTCTACTCCAGGTTAATCGCAGGCGACAATGAGTTGCGGTAAGTGGAACACATCTGACAGGCCTACGAGCATATAGACCAATGTGACCTAAGCGTCTGTACACGGTCTGCCTTGAAACTGTCGTACCGGTAGCTGAAGAGAGCTGACGAGACAGGTCTGATGCTGTACTCCGTCTGTTTCTTTTGGCAGTAACTGCTAAATACCGGTCCTCATCCGGCGTTGTAACTCGGGGGCGACCTGTGCTGTAACATCTGCTCCCATTACCATCATCTTGGAATCGTTGCCAAAGCCTGGAGATGACATTCTGGGCGATTCCAAGTTCCTCGGATACTTCCAGCTGGGTACGTCCACATTCCAGTCGTCCGATAATTCTACCACGTAAAAAATCATCCAAATGCTTCCTTTGTGCCATAACTATGCGGTTATTGCACTGAAAGGCTTTTTAAAGCGCTTGTGAACAATTTTACTTCTTTGCCACCATTCCTTATATACCCCTCTCTTACACTCGTCATTGTGTCGTACTATCCGCGCCATCTGGTGGTTTCCTGTAATTTGCATATTCTTCT
The DNA here is from genome assembly GCA_021605095.1 of Caerostris extrusa. Taxonomy (NCBI): domain Eukaryota; kingdom Metazoa; phylum Arthropoda; class Arachnida; order Araneae; family Araneidae; genus Caerostris; species Caerostris extrusa. The sequence goes on from BPLR01009267.1 coordinate 2,375, forward strand.
TCAAGATGTGTGTGATAATTCTACAGGTGAAATTTTTATTTTAGAGTTCAATTTCTGTGTGATTCTGAATTATCCTTAATTTATGGACATGAGTGTATGTATATATGTGTGTATATGTATGTGTATGGGGGTATGTATGTATGTGTGCTTGTGTGTATGTATGGGCGTATGTATGTGTACATGTATGTGTGCATGTATGTGTGTGTGTATGAAATGTATGTAAGTATGTATGTGCGTGTGTATATATGTGTGTGTGCGTGTGTTATGATGAATGTGATTAATCTGTGATTCTTTATAATCACTGGATTGATACTCCTTTGATTATGTATAATCACCGTTATATGTTACCGATGATTATGCAGAATCGCCGGATTATCATATTTACAGTATCTAATACGAGTATACTGTTGCAAAATGTAATTTTTCTGCTTACTTTACTATTTATTACTTTGCATCAAACTTTAACCCATTTGCATTCATTTTGCCAAAAACGTATTCTGTGCAGTTGAGTAATAATAATTATTTTGATTATTTAAAATGATTTTTTTTTTTTTTGTTTATTTTGCTGTGTATTTCATAAGCCCCGTCGAACGAAGTCTTTTTAACTACTTTATTGTTCACTATCTCAACAATTCAACAATCTTTCGTATTGCTGCCCATGCATTTGAATATTGCAAAATGAATCTTGAATCTTGCAAAATGCAAGTGAGAAATTGATTTGTTTACATTTTTATTCAAATTCAGTTTTGGGAAAATTGCACGATGTTCGTTTTCTAACCAAAGGTTTCGAATGGTCAACGGCAAGAAAAATCGTAAAACATTTTTACTCATTAAAAAATTTGGTGTAATATTTTTGCAATACGAAATTTGAAGTGTTATATTTCCTTTTGTTAAGTTTTCACAAAATTACTTTAAAAACTAATAAAAAACTCGAACAATAATATTCTGAAATACTGCAATTTTGAGTTAAAAACATTGTTACTTTAAAATTCATAAAAATTCAACAAATCTTCTAGGCCAATTTGACAATTGTTGTTGAAAAAAGACTAAAAGGGAAATGGATTGCAAAATGAACGACTATGAATCGTAATTATGTACTTGAATGTTCAATATATTAGTAATATCTACTTAAATGATGATGCTTACTTAACTAAGTTGTTTAGTTTCCGAGAAAAGAGCAGAAGAAAAACATTTCATTTTATGTAAGAAAATCGATGCATATTAGAAACAGAAACAGACGCATTTCGTTGCATTCCGTAACTTTTATGCCTATATTTATCACATGGTCTTTTCGAAAGTTTAAGAAAATCGTTTAAAAGGCACCTCAATGCATTGAAGTGAAGCGTGATTATTATGAAGGATTACTTTTTTTTTTTTTCTAATGCAGCTGGCAAATAGACCGAGATCTTTTTATGCCATAAGGGCTGCACTGACGTTACACATTTTGCACTACACAGGGGGCGCTTGTAAGTTGAAGATAAGCTACGGACGGGGAGTAACAATACCCTCGCAACGCTCTACGATTCTATTAGGACCGGGACCTACGGTTTAAAATGGATTCCGAACCACTACAACACCCATGGCAACGCCGGGATTTGAACCCGATATCTGTGGTACCGAGCGTCAAAGATGACGGATTACTAATTACTATTTGACAAATTGCAGTTGAAGTATCCTCAAAAATGTTTGATGATATGCTGGGGTAATATTTTTGATGATATGCTATATTTATCACATGGTCTTTTCAAAAGTTTAAGAAAATCGTTTAAAGCGCACCTCAATCCATTGAAGTGAAGCGCGATTATTATGAAGGATTACTAACTATCCTGGCAACTAATTCATTCTTCATACTGGATTTTTCCTTAAATACTTGCGGATTAAGAAGGCTTTATACATTGTAACAGCAATTCTAGTTCGCAACATAAATGAAAAAAAAAAAAAAAATCTTACTTATAATGTTTCATAAAAGTCCTGCCCCTTTTTCTCAATTAAATAAAATCAAAACCTGCCAAAAATATTATTTAATCATCATCCTTTCAACGACATCGTTTTTTGGAAGTCTTTATTATAAATAAATAAATGGCTTGCTCTGTTTTAGTTTTATAAAATTATTTTGCCTGTAAAGGCAATGATGCCAAAGATGATTTTCCTTCCGACAGTATGGAAATCACATGCGCACGTGATACTGTCCATTTTTGAAATCCGTTGTGTAAACGAAAAGGAGAGATTTCTGTTTGTTTTCGCCGGATTCAACTCAAACGATAAAGTATTACGATCCTCAAAATCGTGGTCAAAACATAATCTTGAAAACAAATTTTAATTTTTGCCTAATGATTGAAGAAATACAATCCTGAAAATTGGCTGCAGACGAATTACAATATTTAATTTTTTTAAATATATTTTTAATAAATTTCATTTTATTTTTATTTATCAATCGTTTGGTAAATATTTCCGAAAGAATTGAGATTTCATTGTGTGGCAACGTGTGGGTTAATTTATTCTAAAATTTATTTTGTAGTTGTAATATTTTATTCTAATATTCAGTGGAATGAATGCTTTTTTAATTTATAACATTTTTCATCGTTCCTTTTTAAAAATGGATTTTAATTGCTACCAAAATAATATTTTGCTTTCTATTTTAAATAGATGATAAAATGAATAAGGGAAACAAAAACTATTTCGACTTTGGAATCTCGATAAAACATAAAAATGTGTATATTTTTCACGGAAATGAACCAAATTTTTGGAAAATTTAATTTATCGCTTAGGATTTGTATTTGTCATAAAAAAATAAAATTCAAAAATTGAAGCAATGATAAGAAGATGATCAATTCAAAAGTAAAGAAAATATTTATTACCTGAAAGAAACAAATGAAAACAAAAACGTTGAACCTGGAAATTTTGTTGAAGGCAGGATTTTTCTTGACGATTACTTTATGTAAGATACTAAAAAATTTCTAAAACTATTAAAATTAGAATGGTTGATTTGATAAAAAAAATATTATTTCTGCGCTTATATAATTTTCATTATACTAGTTGATAGTTATTATTATAATTACTAAATTCAGAAATCCTTATAATTTAAAATAAAATGAATAATTAGTAGTACGTAGAATAAATATAATGAATATTTCTTAAAAAACTATGTCAAGTAAATGTCTATATGTTGCATAATGAAATAATAAATTATAATTGTTATAATGTTAAATAATAATTATTTATAAAAAAAATTTTTATTATGTTAAATTAGTTAGTATGTTAAATTATAATTGTTTATAAAAAATGATAAAATAATCATAATTTTACTTGAGTTATGGCTTATTTTATAAAATCGATCAAACAGTGAGGGGCAAATCAGTCTTTATGGTATAAACTCTGAAAATTAACTAATGATAAATGCTGTTACAATTCCAAAAGAACAGAGAAAACTAATTTTTAAACAAACAGCAGATTCGTTATTTCCATGTAACAGTGGGCGTACTAAGTTCTATAATGAGATGAATTCTTAATAAAAGAAATTAATTTGAGAAAAGAGAAAACGCTGTATATAACAGGTAGGCTGAAATGTTAATAGGCTGACACATAGATGGGGCTACTAGTATTAAACCCTTATGATTTTTAGTTAGCCTTAACCTTCAAAAAACACGTGTATAAATTTGACAGCTGTTGCACTATTAGTATGTGAGTTATAGCATTTTTAGTGAAGTTATAGCATTTTTAATGTTCATCATGTGCAGTCCACTCGGCTGACTGTCGATGGGACACCGGTGTGAAATGATGGAGCCATGTTTCATCCATTGTCACATATCGATGCAAAATTCGGGTTTATTACGATTGAACAGCTCCAAACACTGCTTAGAATCGTCAATTCGTTGTTGTTTTGGGTCGATTGTGAGCTCGCGCGGCCCCCACTTTGAACAGAGCTTTCGCATATCCAAATATTCATTCATGATATATCCAACACGTTCCTTTGGTATCTTTAGGGTCTCAGCTATCTCAATCAACTTCACTTTACGGTTATCAGAAATTATTTTGTGGACTTTTTTTGATATTTTCGTCGGTAACAGCCTCTTGGCGTCCACTGCGTGCATCGTCCTCAGTGCTCATTTCGCCTCGTTTAAATTTAGCAAACCACTTCTCTACGGTTGATTTTCCTGGTGCGAAGTCCGAATAATTTTTATCAAGCCAAGCCTTGGCTTCAATAGTATTTTTTTTCTCCAAAAGCAATGCTTTATTATTACACGAAATTCCTTTTTATCCATTTTTTCAAACTAACAAAAGTTGCTTTTACTAAAAATGCTATAACTCACATACTAATAGTTCAACAGCTGTCAAATTTATACATTTTTTATTGTCTTTTGAAGCTTAGGGTTAACTAAAAATTATATGGATTAAATACTAGTATCGCCATCTATGTGTCCGTCTACGAACTTTTCAGCCCACCTGTTAGTTCCACATTTTGTAAATATATTTAACAATCTTCTGATTACATGCAAACAAGAGATATTATTAAGTAATTATGAACCCAAACGTCTATTATAAATTAGTTTTATGCCATTTTTTTCTATTTAAAACATGTGTTGAACATATTATAGTAGAAGCATGGGATGCGAAAGTTTTGTGAAGAATATATTCCCTCGAAAACAATGTCAGAAAATGTGGTGAAAAAAAAATAAAAATTTATTTTTATATAAAAAAATTTTCTAAAATGAAAGAATATTTCGTAGTTAAGGCAAAAACTTTTAATGAATTAGAATATTCACATTTTGATAAAATGTTTGCAGAGTTAGTGAAAATGTAATTACATAAAAATGTAATACGAAATAATAAAAGGTTATATTTGTGATGGTAGATGATATAATTTTATTGTAAATTTGGTTGACAAATTTATTGAAAAACATATTGGACACAGCTGAGATTTTTCTAGTACAATGAGAGGCATTTATACTGAATTCGATAAATATCATTGCAAATTATTCAATGATAATCGTTATACATTTAACTTATTTACTTTTTAACCTTTTTAAGAAACCTGCTTCTTTTTTTTAGCCTTTTACAATAATTACATACTTTGCTTTTCACTAACCTATTGAAATTTATTTTCTCAAGTATTAAATCATTCTTAAATCTGTGCAAATAATAAACAATTAGTGGATTACAATCTGTTTCATTAATTGTTTATTATTCGTTCCTAACAAAACAAAAATGATTCTTCAACATTATAAAGCATATATAAAGCGTGGGGTGCTCGATATCAATCGTTATAATTTTTCACTAGTTTCATTCCGAAATGCAGAGTTAGTTTAAAAATGCACCCCACGCTTTTAGAACAGTGACATTCATTTTCTCGTCCGTAATTTTATTCTTACGTTAACAATTTTTTTTTCTTTTTAGTTTGATTCACTCTAAAAGTTTGTTTTTTTAGTTTTTTTAAACTATTAATTTATTTTTGCTGGCTGTTGCTTTTATCAAAATAAAAATAATAATGGAATGGTAAAAATGGGACCTCTTCAAAATTAAATTCTAATTCTTTCTTTCATCAGTACTTCAAGAATTCAGTAATTTACTAAGAACCCAACGTCAAGTTATATGAAAATATTTTCAACATCACAACCGATTATCCAAACTCTGTCATCAAGGCGCAGACGAATTTGCGCAAAAATAATGTCAGACTGAAATTCACTTACGCAACTACACAATCGGCTCTGTTAGTCTCATATAATTTGCCTCATCAATTAACTACAATACAAAATTCCACCTCAATTAACTCAACGGTTGTTCAATCATATCAAAGAATTTCTTTTTTGCGTTGACTACTCATTTCTAATGCACTTCCATTTGATATTAAAAAAATCATTCAATTCAATGAATTCAATCAGTCAATTCATCGAATTGATCTCGTAATCAAACCACTAGAATACATGAAATTTATAGTCAAATATAAAAAAAATGTTCAAAAATCAATGGAGCAGTTGCTAATTGAAAAGCATGAACATTATATCTAAATTAAAACTTCATGGAAAATCACTACTAATAGATTTTTTCAACACCAAATATGTTTCATTATATTAAGTTTAAGCTAATTTCATCCTTTTAATCCTTGAAAGTAGTGAAACTGCAATTTACTTGACTGTATTAAGAATACATAATTCGTCTGATGTCTGATAAATAATAAGCCACGACACGCGTAAAAGCGATTGTTTTATCCAATTTGATTCTGCAAAATTCAAACAGAACATTTAATTATAATTTTAAAAATTCAGGAAGTTTTCGAACTTATTTTACAATTTTATTTATAGTTTAATTGTTAACTATTTAATTATTTATAATTTTCTTTAAAAAAAAGAGTCATAATGCACTTTTATAAAGGTGCCTTTAAATTGTTAATATAAAAAAAATAAAAAAAGTGTTAAATCTTTAATTATATATGAAGATGCTTTTTTTTTATTTCCAATGGCAGATTATGAACAGTTACAGCAAAAAAAAAAGAACAACGAAAAATAAAAAAGAACAGAGATTACAACAAAACATGCTGAAACAGAGTTCATTAATCTAACATAATGCCAAGTTGTAGATCTTTTAGCCACTGAAAAGTTTTACCAAGTGCACCACGGGGAGGTAGATCTACTGCGCACCTATACACAAAGATGCTAAACTTTCGAATTTAGAGCCATTGTTTAACAAGGTTTGTAATAAATTACCTATTCTTTATTTAGAATGCTTCTTTTAGCTTTGAATAACAAAAATTAATGTCACGAAACAATGATTAAGTAGAAATTTTAGCGTAATTTTTTTTTTATTATTGTTTATAAAAGCATACATGAATTTGCAATTGTAATACAGGGAAGAGTTACAATTCCAAGAGTTCAATAGGAATTTTACTCCAATTTATTAGAGTGAGGAGTTGAACCTAAGATTACTCCAATTTTTGAGCTAATTTTTACTGCATTAATTCTTGCTTCTCCTAATTTGGAATGATCTTTTGAATTGTATACCCTTTAAGAACCAGTAGTCCTTCCGATGGTTTATTCTAACTATTTTATTTTTTCTATTTATTTTTCTTGACTAAGAATTTGCCAATTGAAACCCTTAAATTAGAGGGCGTAATTAAGTGGTCCACAATATAGTTTAAAATTCACGTAATAAAATAATATTAGCAACATTTACTGGTTTTTGTTTGGGTCGGACTAGTTTCCCGTGTGTCAAAGTATGAAACAATTATGCAAGTGGAGGTAGTGCAGATTAGACCAGGTAAAGAAAGCTTCAGTTCTATAATCAAGTTTCTCCGCATAATTGTCATTTTTCTTTCGTGAATATAAGGAATCATTGGGGAATAAATATCTATTTTCACAGAAGATACAATTGTGGTTTTCACTGAATTCAAATAATCACTAGGTTCACAAATTATAAAAATTGTTAATAACTTTCAAAACTGTCAAACAACATGTAAATGAATATCATACCTATTAATTAAAAAAAAAATTCGTGACAAAAATTATCTCCATACTGACAATTCAACTTTTTCAATGAATATAATGAATCTTAGGGGACTAAAGAAGGATTTTCACTTAATTTCATTTGGTGGTTTTTATCAAAGGCGAGTTTACACTGAGTTTATAAACTATAAATAATTGAAATATCCTTACATTGTGTAAATGCATATTTTGCAAATTATTCCTAAAATACTCTTTTAAAAGAAGTTAATATCCATCATGCTATTTCAAATTCATGTTCAGTAGAAATAATAAATTTTTGTTGCTATAACTAGTTTTGATTGCTTCCTATGCTGTTCTCATCGGAATCAAACCATAAAACATAAACGTGAAAGTAAATATGATTCCAATTATACCAAAAGCAAAATTTCTTCTGATAAGAGTTATTTCCCATACTGTTAATTTAATTCCTTTTGAAACAACATCAAGAATCTTTGTTGAAAAAATATGGATTTTAGTGTACTGTCAGACAGTGTGTGAGCCTGAGAACCAACTTCCAGCGATGCTTCTTTTACCATCGAGGCCGAAGCAATTATAAAATAAAAAAAATAAAATTACTAAGAAAAATACCATACAAATAAAGTCTTAGAAATGGTAATTCGTACAGTTTTGGAACAAGAATAACGTTTATTGAATAACATATTAAAAACGAAGTGGAATTTATGGATAGGAACACAAGAAATCCAATGTCTTTGTCAATTGGTCCCACAACTGATTTTATGAGGGAATAATCATCCAAAAATTTTTCCAAAAGTATATTATTTGATAAATTTCAGTTAAAATGTCTGCAAGAATATTTGTTGAAATGGTGCGGAGAACATGACCGTTTGAAAGTTCTAAAAAAGCCTTTAAAAAGCAGCTCATTGCATTCAATTGAAACGTGATTATTATTACTCATTATTAAGAATCCCGCCATTCTTCAAAGAGAATCTGTTTTAAATACTTGAGGAATCAGCGTTTTATCCATTGCAATAAAATAATAACTTAGAAAATAAAAATAGAAAGCGTGGTTTGTTATTAAATAAAAAAAAATTATCAGGTTTCATAAAAGTTCTGTCCGTTTTTTTCAATGAAATAAAACCAGAAACTGCCAAAAAATATTATTTAATCAAAATCTTTTCAACGACATCGTCGTTTCGATGTTATTTTTATGAATAAATATATCGCCTGCTTTGCTTGCCAGTTTAGTGAAATTATTTTGCTTGCAAAGACAAACCTTCCGAAATGATGCAAATGATAATTTTCTTTTACTATATAGAAATCATATGTGCACATAATATTGTACCTGTTTGAAATGCGTCGTGTCAACGAAATGCAGATATGTATATTTGCTTTCACCGAATTTGACTCAGAAAATGAAGTATTATTTTTCTCAAACTCGTGATTAAAACATAATCTTGAAAAAAAATATTCATTTTTGCCAAACGACTGAAGTAACATAAAAGTCGTCTGCAAACGAATTAAAATTTTTAATTACCTTTTATTTTTATATTTTCAATAAATTTAATTTTCTTTTTATTTATGAATCGTGTGGTAAATATTTCATAAAAAATTGAGATTTCATTAAGTGGCAACGTATAGATTAATTGTATTCTAAAAAATTTATTTTGTTATTAGTTTATTTATTTTTCTGAAATTCAATGGAATGAATGCTTTTTAATGGAGACATTTATTCATCTTTCCTTTAAAGATCTGATTTTTTAAAATTATTTTGAGTAGATGAAAAATTAATACGTGCAACAAAAAATATTTTGTGGAATGAATAAAATTTTCGGATAATCGATCTTTGGATTGTCGATAAAAATTTAAAAACGTATATATTTTCGCCAAGTTGTAGCAAATTTTTGAAAAACTTAATTTGTTGATTAGGAATTATATTTCCAATAAATGAATAGTATTCAAAAATGGAAGCAATGAGAGCTACTATTTCAATTAAAATGTAAAGAGAATATTTACTATCTATCGAACCTGGAATTTTAATAAAGGTAAGATTTTTCTTCATTATATAATATAAGATATTAAAAAAATTTAAACCTATTGGAATTATGGTGGTTAATTTTATTAAAAAAAAAAACTTTTTGTGCTTATATAATTTTGAGTGCCCTAGTTGACAATTATTGTAGCAAATACAAACCTTTCAAAACATTCTAATTTAAAATAAAATGAATATTTGTAGTAAATTGAATAAATCTTTTTTAAAAACCTATACCAATAAATACCCATCTGTTAATTGATGGAATAATAAAATATGAATTTTCGGTTTTCCTGCATAAGATATATTATTACAGGGATTGTTTAGTTTGTTTAGAGAACGATTGATAAAATTATCATTATTACAGCCATGTTATTAAAATTTAGCTTTCTATAAAAATTCTAAAAGGAAAGAATATTTTGCAATTAATTAATGGTAAAAGATTAATAAGTCAATATTATTAAACAGTTTATTTTTGTAATTAATTTTTCTCAAGATTTAATTTTTTTTATTATAATGAAATATTTTTTTATTTTTTTTTAGTATTCTATTTCTATTTTAACAATAACTTTATCTTCAATTCTAAAATTAATTTTTATCAAGGATAGTAATCTATTATTATGCACTAGATTTAAATATTTTTTTCTATAAGTTACAGAAAAGATGGCTGACTAAACCTTTTCTTGTTTTTTTATTTATTTTTCACACATTTTGCACAGCAAATTTTTTAAATTGATTTTTAAATTTAGTGTTTCTATTGCATCTTCAATTGATTCTTTTCTCTAGAAACTTTTGAAATTTGATTCATATTTTAAATTAAATTATGATGAAAGCATATTGTATAGTTTTTTTATGAAAGCTTATTATGTTTATTTATTATGCTTTTATTAAAGCTTATTTTAAGTTAGAGAATAAGTTCGTATTTTCTCTTTACAACAATTCTTTCCATTTAATTAAAATAGTGTTATATTTAACTGTTAAAACTTTAGATTCTCAATTAAACATACAAATATGTACTCCATCTCTATAGTGAATAATATATATTTAAATGCTTTATTCCATAAAATAGACTAAATTAAATTTTGAAATTTGTGCATATTACTTAAAACCAAAAGTTTACTTATAGAAATGAATAAAAATTAAAAATAGAAGATTTAAATCTTCAATCATATACTCAAGGAACTGTAAAAATATAAGTTTGTTAACAAAGTTTAAAATAAGTTTGTTATATAAGTTGTTTTCCTTGACAAACAAAATAAAATATATTGATAGTGGTTAAATGAGCAACATATTCTTTCTAAATTTATTTTGTAATATTTTTTCATAAATACAATTATCAAGCGTCAATACAAGTACCATAATTAAAGTTTTCAGCAAAAATGCATGTTTAATTCAAATTATCTGACAGAAAAGGCAAATATTGGCCAGGGTGTATTTTTTTATGCACTTTCTGCTGTATTTAGCTTATATTTTTTCAGTGTACTTGCATATATCTTTTTGTCAATGGATATCAAATGATGATTATATCGCAGTATAAGATTTATTACTATTATATGTATATACTACTACTACACCACACCACACCACATCACTGTGCCTAGAGCTGAGTTGTCCGTTTATAATTTGGGAACGATGTGGGTGAGAAGAAGTCTGATCGGGCTCTGTGACGCTCTACGGTCATACGAGACCGGGACCTACGGCTTAAAGTGGATTCCGAACCACTACAAACATCCATGACATCACCAGAGTTTCAAACCCAATACCTGCGCTACCGAGAGGCAAGAGCGCTAGCCACTTGATCATTACAAAGTCGCCCATATGAAATATAAAGCTTCTTATACCATTACTGAGGTCAAAATCATTGAAAAAGGTTATCTATTGGAAGGTAACCTGAGGACCTAAGAATACCACATGATGTTGGCCTTCAAAAATTTCCGATGCAATCTTCCAGATATATTTGTTTCAGTTTTTAAATCTTTCCCGAGTTAGCAGTTACCTGTCAAACCCATTCTTCCCTTGACTTAACTTATCTCTTTCTAGAACAATTCTTCTATAAAAGTACCCCGCCACTTTTCTAATATATGTTACCTTTTTTTTATTAGCTCTGGACATGATTTAAAGAAAATATAATTTTCAAAATCAAATTCTACTAAGAATCGTCACAGGAATCTTTGGTGCTTTAAGAATTCAGTAATTCACAAAAACTCAACATGGAATCCATTGTGAAATTATTCAGAAATCTTTTCACTATCATAACCGATTCCAAACTCTGTCATCAAGGCGTAGAACAACTTGCGCAAAATAATATTAGACATAAATTCGCTTACACAACTACACAAGCGGCTCTGTTTGTCCCATAATTTGTTTTTTTACCTCATCAACAAACTTCAATACAAAATTCCTCTTCACTTATCTCAACAGTGGTCCAAACATCATTGATCATTCACTGCACTCATTCCCACCCGTTTCATTTTTAAATACTTTTGTAAATAAATAAATAAAAAATAAAAGCATGTATGGCCATAATGTAAAAAAGATAACATTCATAATTCATAACGTTCAAGATCACTCACAATCAAAACACACTAGGATACACAAAAATTTTTATTCAAATAAAAAAAAAAAAAAAAAAAAATCGAAAGAAAATTAATACCTTATTGATAACAAAATGAATTGAGCAGTTGCTAAGTGGAAAATAGGAGCATTATCTCTAAATTAAAATTCATATAAAATCACAAATGATTTATTTTTTAACAAGAAAAACTGTATTTTATTAAGCTTAGCTAATTTCATTCTTTTAACCTCGGCAGAGCTCTGAAACTGTAATTAAGTTGACTTTATAAAGAATATATAAATCGTCTGTTTGATAAACAGGAAAATAAGTCACGACATAAATAAGAGACTATGACAACAAATGCAATACAAAATCCAATACTGTGAGAAGTGAAATTCATTTTTATAGGGTTTAATCTTCTTTTATTATTTTGTACATAACTGAAAACAACAAAAGAAACTAATAAGTTGCATTTAAATTAAATAAAACAAAAACTTAACATTCTGCCAAAAAAATATTCTTACATTCTGAATAAATATTATCTTCCTGATTCCATTCTAGTAAAATAAAAATAAATATTCTGATGTGCTTCACAACATTTGGACAGACATATCATTTATAGAGATTTTAGATAAAAAAGTTATTAAAATAAATACTGAAAATGTATCGCTTTGAAACGATTTAGCAAACGCGTTTTACATTTTACTTAGATTTTTATTTAATTATAGTAAATAAATTCCTTCGAAGTTCGTAGTCCCTTTTTCTTTACACAAATGAAGAATTTATCTCTTATCATTCAGACTTACCATAAGATCTTCTGTGAAATTCTCATTTGATCAAGAGTTGTTAACTAATTTGAAAAATCTGCTGAAAAACATTGCTCATAATTAGAATTTTAATCCATACCCAATCAATTCATTTGCTGATTTCAAATTTACAAAGAGTTTCGGAAATTTTTTTATCGTTTTAATTTTATGGATTAGAACACAAATCTTTACTATCAGTATGATGTGCATGAATAAAAGTGGACAGTATTCCAACAGAATTGTTTATAATAAAATAATGCAGAAATTATTAATAAAATCCATGCAAATACAAACTTGAAAAGTATTACGGCAATAATTCTAACACTATAAGATTTCGTAACCAGTACTTTTTGTACTATAATGAAATAAAAATAAAATTTAATTTTAGGGTGGAATCTTTTCAAATTTTAATATATTCCCAAAATTAATACGGATTATTTCTGCATTTAATAAATCAAATTATACACTAAGAGGGGCTTTAGATATCATGTATGTTAAAAAGAGTTAAATATCCGACATATACTTCCATCATTTTTGTTTTAGAATAAAACAGAAGAATAGATATCTTCGGTAGAATTGATTTAGAAAAATCACTGATTAGTTACTTTATCAATTAGCTTTTGGAAAAATCAACATTTCAAAATTCATGTATGTTTTAAGAAATTATGTTTGGATAACGACATTACCTAACAATTAATGCATTATATTTGTTCTTTTAAAAAAATTTTATGGATAAATCATTTACATTTAAAAACCAATTAATAACGTGAATAATAATTTAGTGTTCATAAAATATTTTTTCACTCATGTCATTGTCATGATTTTTTACTTGGTGAAGAAATTGAATGAAGATAAGATATGATTTCTGTAATTTGCAGAATTTTATTTTTCTTTACATTTGTAGAGCTTCCTATGAAAAATAGCTTACATTCAAAGACAAATTTAGAATTATTATTTTAGGGATTAAATTTAGGATTACTATTAAATTCAATTAAATTTTTGGATGTCACGGCTCACTTTAAACAATTCCATTTATCTGAAACAAAATCATTATTTAGATTATATATGTTTGTTTTTAGCTTAAAAAGTTTCTAAAGTTTGAAAGGTCAGGATTTTGCTTTTAACAGTTCCTTAGCATGGCAAGTGGGGCAAGTAGATTTCCGGCAGTGCAATAGAGGATTTTGCTCCTGTTTATGAGTGAGTGGCATTAGGCTGCCATAGCCTTAATATAAACGTCTTCAGGCATTACATATTTGTAGATTCGCTCATTTTAGTGAAGGATTATGAAAGAATAAAAACTTTTCCAGGTGATATCACATAGTTATCTGCAACCCATAAGACCTCTTAATTTCACAGTATTTCCCAATTTTCTTATTCTTCCATCATTTCAGGCATCTGCATTTCATTGAGCTACTGAAAGATTGCATGTTTAAAATTGAACTGCCCTGCATTTCTGATAAAAATTTCAATAATGAAATTTTTAAGTACTAAGAATCTTTGACTTGAATCAGAAATTTCACAAAGAATTTGCTACTCTATTTATTTTTCATTACGTATATGCCCTTTAAAATAAAATATAAGTAATAATTCATAGCCATTTAATTGGGGACAAACAAGAATATATCGAAGAAAAACCTTTAAAAAGTAACATTTTTCTTGTGCGTTTTTTTTTTCTTCATTAAAATAATAAGTATTTATGAAATAAAAACTGATTTTCACAGAAGATTCATTTCTGGCTTCATGGATTTCAAATTTTCATTGGGTTGATAAATTAGGATTTTGAGTTGGTAACTTTTAATTCTATAAAACATTGCTTAAATGAATATCATACCAATTATTAAAAAAAAAATCAGTTTTTAATAAAATCATCTTCCTACTGATAATTCAATTTTTTTGTGAATGTATTTAATCTTTGGATATTAAATATAATTTTTCCTGAATTGTAAGTTTTTTTCATTTTTCATAAAATGTAGCCATTCCCTGAGTTGATAAACTATAAAAAATTAATAGCTCTGCATTATGCAAAAAATATTTTATTTAATATTCTGAAAAAAACATCTTTTGACAGCAACGAATCATAATTTAAATACTTTTTCGGGAAAAACAATGAAATCGTTGAAAGAAAAAATTATTTTCATGTTTCCATCTGGTTTTTCATCGACTCAAACCATAAAACATAATCGTGTAAGTCAATATGATTCCAATTATACCAAAAATCAAATTTCTTCTGATAGGAGCGATTCTCCATACTGTTAATGTGATTCCTTTTTCAAGGAACATCATGATTCTTTGTATCACAAAATTAGATTTTCCTCTGCTTTCTGACATAGTGTGAGCTTGAGAACCAACTTCAAACGCTGTTTCTTCTACCATCGAGGCTGAAGCAGTTGTTATAATAAATAAAAGAAAGTTAAAAATTAAATTACAATATACCTGAAATCTTAGAAATGAATCCTTCGAGGACTTTTGGCTCGAGGATAAGGTATATTGAAAAACATATTAAACATGAAGTGGAAATAATAAAAGGAACACTAGTAAACCGATGTCTTTGTCAATCTGATGTACAATTGATTTTATCATGGAATAATCTTCCAGGAACTTTTCAAAGCTACTATTCTTTCTTTTTCTATATGTTACTGCGATTTGCTTGATAATGTGGCAGATATGAATACAAACAATTGTGTAAAAATACCCAAATGCGGTCATTGGTATTGAGTAGAATATTAAATTATTTATTTCTAATAATATGTAAGCTATTTTGCTATAAAGTTCGTAGTTGGTTTCATATCCGAAAAGAAAAGATGAAATGTTGGTATACTCTTGTTTTATCAATAGTTTGTAAGTATCTAGAAAAATTGGAGAAAAAATAGAGCTGATAATGAGTATTTTAATCCACAACCAATTAACTCTTTTTGCTCATTTCAAATTTACTGAGGGTTTCAGAAATTTTCTTCAGCTTTGTAATTTTTTGGATCAGGACACAACGCTGTATAACCAGTACGATGAACATAAATGACATGGATAATTCCATCAGAGAACCGTTGGAAAGTACCAATGTAGAAATTGTCATCACCACGAAAAACAACACAATTGCAATATGAATAAGTATTCTTGTTACAGTGGCAGCAGTGCGTGGTCTGGAAACGGATATTAAAGGGAATATTGCACCACAGTAAAACAAAAATAATATTAACTTATAGGGTGGACCCTTTTTCATATTTTTTTTAATATTTTTGATAAAAATAGCATATATTTTGATTAAATATATAACAGTTATAGATAAGAGGTACTAAACATTTAAAATTTATAGCGATATTTATTTCATACAAATATGTTCCCTGATAGTGTTACACATAACAACTGTCTTCATGTTTGATGGAGAACTTCAACAGAACCGATTTAAAAATTCAATGTTTCTAAGGCAACAATCTATTAGAAATATTGTTATTAGAAAGTTTCTTATAATCTTTTAAAAAAAAAATATTGCATTGACGATTTGACAAAATTTAATTTTTCAGTTCAGAATTTCATTCTTCTACCTTTTTGAAATAATTATAAGCAAATATATTGATCTTTCTAAAGCAAACTCAACAGTTTACATTGTATACTGTGAAAGAAAGAGAAATTCTTTGCAAATCATTTTCATTTCATTAGTTATGTTTATCAATAAATTTCCTTTTTTTACTACCAGGTATTGATTAACGATTTTTTAAATTTAATTCACTGCAAAAGATTTCAACTTCAAAAGATATTTCATTTTTTATCACTTTTATTTTATTTTCTAATGTTATTCTAAAATGATATAAAAAAGAACCAAGCGTTTCTGTCAATAAAATGTATTATGCAAGTATTACATGCCAAATTTGCATTGCTGAAATTTTAAGAAAATAAAGAACATATTAATTTTGTGTCTTTATTTTTCCCATTTTTTAATAAATGGATAATAGAAAACACATTATAATGTACCTTTATTATTTTTTCCTCCAGTTACCGTGTTTTATTAGTTTATTTCCACTGGTGTGGCAGATTTTGTAACATATTCAGCTCTGTCCTTGATACACTACATTTCACTGAAGTCAAAGATTTGTGGATTAAAATATCTATCAGGAGAGTTTTCGAGCTCATTACTGATTTGTTTACCTAAGGCACAGCATTTAAATAAATTAAATTATATGTGTTCTTTATATTTTTAAATAAATTTAAAAAAATAAATTCCAATACATTCTAGGCAATTTTGACATATTTCTTGTACTGCTGGAGACTTGCAGAGTATTTAGTATCCCCGACTCTAAAGAAGTCGTTGTTTTTGCAATTTAAGATGTTGTCCGTTTATATGCCTGCATAGACTGCTTCATTCCATATTCTTTTTATTTGTTTAATTTGTTTTTTTTATGTCCAGAAATGAAATATTTCAGAAAATTCTTTCTTCTCCTTCTATATAAACCCAATTACTGTGTGACATATATATGTAGAGGCAATTGGTATGTGTTAACGATAATGTTCACTTTCCAATTATTCTTCAAAAAAAAACTTAGTTGTGGTACAGAGTGTCGAGAAAACGTTTTTCACATCATTTTAATGAGTTTCACATTAATTTAATGAAATTCCACATTAGTTTAATGAAATTCCATATTAGTTTAATGAAAATAAAAGATTTTTAATTTTCCCATCAGTTTAATGAGGATTAGTAATGATGGCCATCATCTCTATCACAATGGATCTGAATAATTTCGCTGAAATAAAGAAATCAGGTGGGAATTATAAGAAGTAGAACTACGGGGTTGCCCATATATAACAAAGAATGAAGGATAAATGTTGGAATACAGGCTGGGGTGCTTATAAGAGATTACATCTTATACAGAAGGACACAAACCCTGATCCTTCATTCAGAAATCGTCACCACCTTATTTTTGAAAGTGCTCCATTTTTAACTTTGAGTTCCGTTTATGAAAACCGTTAACGAATCACGTATGAGTCTTCAAAGGATGGCTTGTAGAAATGGAGCGCCCTGGATTGCACATCGTATAGGAGAAAAAACGGAAAGCATTCACCAAGAATCCTGTCTCTTGATACTAGTCCTTAACACGCATCACAACTGCAATCGAATCTCCTCGATTATGAAAACAGCGATTGCAATGGACGCCGTCAGTGGATTCGACCACTCCGCTTGTGTGTGTAACTTACATATGTTACCACTAGGCAACGAGTCGGACTTGGTGTAAAGAATTGTAATACTGACTGAACATCAGAATTACCTCGACACAGGTAATGCCTCTGCACATAATATTACTGCACTGCATTTCTCTTTCTGTGACACCATGTAGTTGGTGGAATTATCAAGAGGGGGTTTCTTTTGAGAAGACGGTAAAGTAATTTGATATAACGCTCATTCAAAAAAACTTCTAAATTTTTTCTATGTGTTAAGAAGTTTCTAATGTTTAAAAAAGATTTTTTTATACCAAGCACGGAAAGTGATACAATTGAATTTCCAAAAGTGTAACAGAGGTTTTACTCCAATTTATGAGTAAATGGAGTTGAAGATATACTTTTTCCATTTTTTGGACTAATGCTTACGGCATTAGGCGGCTGCAGCTTTAATATACATGTCTTCAGTGATTTTGTGTTTGTAAATTCGTTGATTTTGAAGAAGGACTGAGAAAGATATAGACGTATTTCAGAAGACACATTGTTCAGTTATCTCTAGCTCATAAGATCTATGCTTATATAATACTGTAATTTTCAGGCCTCTTGGATTTCATTGAGCTTTTAAAAGAATACAATTATAATATTGCATTTCTCCAAATTTCTGGTAAAATTTTCAATAGTAAAGCCTTTAAGTACGTGCATTTTTTCAGATTGATTATTCTAACTTTTACTGACCAGAAATTTCATAAGACTTTGTCTCTTAACTTAATTTGCTAATGACTTTAATTTTGCTTCACTAATTTGCCAATTTAAAGACTTTAATCGATAGATTTAATTAAGTAATACATAATATATATAACGTAAAATTCATGTAATAAAATAATACTAGCAATATTTCCTTGTTTTTGTGTGCGGTCGAACTAGTTTTCGATGTGTCAAAATATGAAAAGACAGTGCTAGTGAAGATTGCACAGATTAGACAGAGTTAAAAAGCTTCAATTCTATAGCAAGATTCTCCGCGTACTTTCTTTTCTCGTGAATATAATGAATATTTGTGGAGAATATTTCTATTTTCACAAAAGATTCAAGTATGGATTTTCACTGAATTCAAATATTCACTAGGTTGACAAACTATAAACATTTTTAATAACTTTGAAAATTATAAAACAGTATGTAAATGAATATCACACCTATTAATATAACAAACAGTTCTTTACAATGATCTCTCTACTGGAGATTCAATTTTTTCCACATTAATATCGTGAATCTTAGAGGAATAATGTATAATTAGCACTGAATTTTATTCGGCTGCTTTCACCAAAGGCAAATTTTCACTGAGTTGTTTAACAATAAATAATTGTAATAGCCTTGCATTGTGTAAATGCATATTTTAGAAATTAATGTTTAGAAAAAACTTTTATAAAAACGAATGTCCATAATGCTAATTCAAATTGATTTTCAGTGAAGATTATAAATTTTTGTTCAAAGAAAATTACTTTTCATTGACTTCTATCGGATTTTTTATCGGGCTCAAACCATGAAACATAAACGTATAAGTGAATATGATTCCAATTATACCAAAAACAAAACTTCTTTTGATGGGAGTGATTCTCCATATTGTTAATGTGATTCCTTTCTGAAATAACATCATGACTCTTTGTTGAACAAATATAGATTTCCATCTGTTTACTGACAATCTATGAGCTTGAGAACCAACTTCCAACGATGCTTCTTCTACCATCGAAGCCGAAGCAGTTATTATAATGAATAAAATAAAATTATCAAGAAAAATACAGTAAGGATAAAATCTCAAAAAATGATCCTTCGCCCACTTTTGGGCCAAGGATAGCGTTTATTGAATAACACATTAAAAACGATGTGGACATGATAGACAGGAACACAAGAAATCCAATGTCTTTGTCAATTTGCTCCACAACTGATTTTATGTTGGAATAATCATCCAGAAATTTTTCAATGCAAGTTTCGCTCTTTTTTATGTGTGTTGCTGCGATTTGCTTGATAATGTGACTGATATGGATGCAAACAATTGTATAAAAATATGCAAATACATACATTGGTAATTTGTAAAACATAAAATTATGTATTTCCAATAATGTGTAACCTATTTTGCTATAAAGTTCGTTGTCAAATTCATATCCGAAAAGAAAAAGCAGATAAGATTTGAAATTCTTGCTTAATCCATAGCTTGAAGGTAATTAGAAAAACTAGAGAAAAAAATAGCGCTTATAACAATAATTTTCCTCCATAACCAATTAACACCATTGCTAATTTCAAATTTATTCAGGGTTTCAGAAATCTTCTTCAGCTTATTAAATTTTTGGATCAGAACACAACGCTGTACAACTAGTAGGATGTACATAAGCATTATGGATAGTACTTTAAGAGAAATGTTGTAAAGTAGCAATGCAGAAATTGTTATTACAACGTTAATCAATATAATTACAACATGAAAAAGTATTCTGGTTACAGTTTCAACTGTGATAGGTTTCGAAACTGACATTAAAGGAAAAATTGCACAACAATGAAATAAAAAAGGAGATTAAATTATAGGGTGGATCATTTTTCATATTTTTAAACATTTTTCATAGAATTAGCACTTGTTTTGATTGAGTACATAAACATTAGTGTCCATATCAATTAGATATTTAGAACTTGCAGAAATATATATGTCATAAAGGCGTTTATTTTCACTGCGTTACACTCAATCCAGTCTTCATTTTTGTTAGAGAATCGGAAGAGAATCGATTGATAAATTATGTGGTTCTATGACAACCAGCTATTAGAAATATTGTTATTGGAAAGATTTTAACAATCCCTTTTGAAGGATATTGTTTTGGGATTCTGAAAAACTAATTTTTACTACTTTATTCATTGACATAATTATCAAGAAAAAATTTTTTATCTTCCTTATGCAATCTCATTATTTTCCATTGTATTGTGATTTAAAAGCTTCCAAAGCTCATCTATAATCATTTCCATTTCAAACAAATTGTGTTTATCATTAAATTTCCTTTTTACTGGTATTCGTCTGTGATTTATTTTGTATCATAGTTATCAGAACATAATTCAATTTAATTTATGTTTGGAAGATGAGAAACATAACTTTATGATTATTTTATATTAATTTCTGGTGTTTAATTTAAAATGTCATTCTTAAGTGAATTTTAAGAAAAGATCAAATGATTCTGTTAATAAAACAAATTATGTAAGAGTTAAAAGTAAAATATGCATTACTGAAGTATTAGGGAAACAAAGTGTTGTTTAGTTTTCTGTCTGTATTTTTTATATTTTAAAATAAATGGATAAAATCAAATCATATTATACCTTTAATATTTTTTTTCACCCAGTTTATTAATTTATTGCTTCAGATAGTGCAGCATATTCAAAAATATTCAGTATACACTAAATTACAGTCTAGTAAAGATGGGAGAGATACATATAAGGATAATTTACAAACCCACATTTACCTGCTCTGTGCATCATTGACATTTTTTTTAATATTTAAGGTATTATCTATTTTTTATATTTTAAAAATACATTACAATATACTTACAGTACACGAGACAATTTTGATACCATTCTTGTACTGCTGGATATTTGCAAACTATAAATTACTGATTGTACCTTTGTGAGAATAATTAGCATTTTTCGTATTTTTTTTTTTTTTTTTTTTGCTAGAAAATGCGTTTACCTCAATTTGGCAATGCGTTTACCACATCTGTCTTGATGCGTAGGAATAATAGGGAGTTATTAAACAACGGGAGGACACAGAGCTTCAATCATAAATTCAGACATAAAAAACTCTTCAAATGTTGATTAAATGTGAATAATTACGAATAATCATTGAAAAAGTGGTAATATGTGTAAAAATTTAAGTGAAGGGTATTTTGGACACCATGAGCATCTCACCTTCAAGTTGATTTATCTGAATGAATAACAATGTAGGCCTGCTGTCGAACCTCTAAACACTTTGACAAAACAATGATTTGCGCATTTTTATATAAATTGATCAATAATTTTTTCAAAAACATAAATAAGTATATGTGTGTGCATCAACAGAGCGTAACAACTGTGTATCAACAGAGCGACAACAAACTTCAATAGGGAATATACAAAAATTTACAAAAAGTATTCTAAAATAGCAAAAACGAATGCAGTAAAAAATGCCAGATTCACTGAAAAGCAAGAGCTAGTGTATTTTATATAATATAGTATGTACCATTCAACAAAACAATATTTCAACAAATTAAAACATTTTGAGCCACTCCGTATCAATGGATGTACAAGTAAAAGAAAAATCACAAGATGAAAACTGAGTTGTTTAAATATATCGCATTTCAAATTGCTGCAAAGTAAGTCTTATAATTTAAATCAATAATCGTTAAAGACAGATTGTGATGATAAAAATATTTTAATAAAATTTATTTTTATAAAAAAAAAAAAGATGTTTTACCAAACCAAATCGGACGACATTAACTGTAACTTTGGTAGACTTAGTTGTCACCTATGGAATCAGAGATGGCATTAATAAAATTTAAACTAGGTAATCAATTGATGTGCAATCGTCATGTTCCTCAAATATTTTTTGTGTATGTAAATGTCTGGCCTATGCTTGTTTTATGCTTGAATCATCTCCGTGAACCGATGTTTAAAATTAAAATGTTGACTGTTACGGACGTCTCCTTATTTAAATCATCGTATATATTTTAAAAGTTCATGATACAAACAAAATTGGAGCCCAGATTTGTTGCCGATTCCGGAGAAACACAGCAATCAATGGCAGGTAGAAAATAAGTATAATTTTTAGTAATTTCTAATGCAAAAATATCTTGAATATCTCAAATGCTGCCAACATCATGTCTTTCCTTGGACGTGCAAAAGAGGAGGATTTCAAAACCTTAGCGCAGGAGTTGGTTGTAGAATTGGGAAAAAACTTAAAAACATTGATCTTACAAATTTACAAAATTTGTTTAAATAATGATTTTTTTTTTTTTTTACAAAAATTTGATAATGGCTTCAGATAATTATGAGAAATAACTTGTCAAGGAATGCCACCAAATATAACAGAAGAATGTTTACCGTCGGGGGGGTCTAAATGGCGGAATGGCTAGTGCTCTGGCGCTCGGTACCACAGATTGAGGGTTCGAGTGCCGACGGTGCCATGAATGTTTGTAATGTTTTGGAATCAACTTTAAAAAGTAGGTCCCAGTCAGACATGATCGCACAGCGTTACGAGTTAGCCCGTTAGTTAGTGTTACTCCGCGTCCGTAGATTATCTTCAAGTTGCACGCACCTCCTGGGTAGTGCTAAGTGGGTAAAGTCGTGCAGCTCTTGCACTAAGGCATCAAAGACAATTGTCTAAGTGTTTCTCAGCTGCATTTAAACAAAAAAAAAACTGTTTAGCGTTGGATAAACAAGCAAAAGATCAAACTGAAATAAAGCAACTCGATTTTCGAAAGAATGGTGCTCTTCTTAAGAATGTCCTAAATCAATCTGAACAATTTGAGAAAACTTGTTTATAATTTTAACAAAAAGGAGGACGATACAGCCATTTTTCTCAATCTATTTGAAAGGCAGCTTAAATTTCTAAATGCACCTGAGAGTAAATGTGTTACTTACCTCATCGTTTCTTTGCCAAGCGATGTGGCTGAACTCATTGCTAGAGAGTACGAAGGAGAAGAGCAAAACTACGTGCATGTCAAAGAAAGGCTACTAAAGAGATTCAAGTTTAATGCTGAAAGACTCAAGCTTATTTGTCAGCATAGGGAAGCGCGTGGCGTGATTTCTACTCAGAAATAAGAAGTCACTTCGAAAGGATGGCTGCACGAGCTCAAAATCAAAAACTGCAACGAATTAGAGGATTTAATTATTCCTCACCAAATTAAAAAGCGAGTACCTCCCGAGGTCAAAGACCATTTTGTAGACGATTGGTCTGAATGGGTCTCGTCAAATAACTTAGCTGATAGATTGGATACATACTGTAATATTCGTAACACAAATCCTTCTTTCAAAAGACGTTGATTCTATGGGAAAGAATTTCTAAATCTTAAAATTCAGAAAAAAATTTATCAAAGTTTTATGAATGATAAAGCGAATCTTTTGTAAAAGACCGAGAAAGCAGAAGTTTCATGTTATGGTTGTGGTAAGCCAGGGGTTACCTATTCGATTCGTGTCTTCCGATCACCATTAATTGCTTTGTCTTATCCAAAAACTACAACGAATTAGAGAATTTAATTATTCCTCACCAAATTAAAAAGCGCCTAATTACCGCCTAAGGTCAAAGACCATTTTGTAGACGACTGGTCTGAATGGGTCAATTGAATTAGCTGATAGATTGGATGTACACTGTAATTAATTTGCATGAATAAAATATTAACATAAGTAATTCAAGCATAGCCGAAAGTAAAAATGAAATGCAAGTTTTATTTCAAAGATTAATTAAGTTTTATTTCAGTACAAATTAATGTCTGTAGAAATTTATTACAATAATTATTTAGAAATACAATGATTATACTGCAAATTAGAAATTATCGCCAAAATTGACTTGTCCGATATACGAAACAAATTTATTTGTACAGAAATAAACAGAAATATTTATTAAAATTGTGTTTGTTTAAAATACATTTTTTTCAAATATTAAACAAATAAATCATAATTATACTTAAAATCTTACACATGATTAAACATACCAAATATAAAAGAGTGAAAGGATATTAAATATTATATAGTATAACAAGAAAGGTTATATTAATACACATACAAGCACACTAAATCTATATTTTTAAAATATCTATTGTAATTTTCATTTCAAACAATACATAACAATACAATAAATGTCTCAATTTGTATCAATTCATTCCAGCTTTATATAAAACATCTTTCTTTACTTGTCTAATAATACATAAAAATTCTATGCTATTTATATTGATTTCTTCTATAATCTAAGCTGATACGTCGTGCACTCAACATTCAATAGCATCAGACAAAAATATTTCATGTGTTTAAAAATCCACACACGTCACTTGAATAAAAAGTAGCATTTCTGTTAAAAAGGAAGATGTCTCATAGTAAAATTTTTAAAATAATAAATTGAATGACAAATGTATACATACATATACACCATTTCGTATTTATAGTGAAGGTTTAATTTCCTTTGAACGGCGGTTTTCATAAAACAGCGTTACGCGCACACACAACAAAAATTCGACCTTTTTATTTTGTGTGATTCTTTTTGTTGCATGTATCTTTTCGGGAAAATCCTTTTTGGCATATTTTGCCCACATACGGTTTTTCTTTGGTATGGGTGCGATAAGGTCTTCGCAACGCATGGTTTTGAGACAATTATTTATTACACAACTCACATGTATAAGGCTTTTCCTTCGTGTGGGTTCTTAAATGTTTTTTTTAATCTGATGAAGTGGCAAAGGCATTTCCACACAAAGAACATTCCTCTGGCTTCTCTTTCGTGTGAGTAAGCATGTGGCGTTGCAGATTGCCCTTACGGGCAAAACCTCTTCTACACATTTCGCATTTAAATGATTTTACCCCATCATGAATTAACAGATGCTGCTTTAATGGAATCTTCCTCATAAATCTTTCATCACATACGTGGCACTCATGAGGTTTCAATTCTGAGTGGCAGAGCGAGTGTTGTTCCAATCTTCTTTTTCTAAGAATTTTTTTCCGCACCCGTCACACAAAAAGGTATTTTCATTCGCAGTTGAAACACTGTTTTGAGCCTTTTTTAAAAATATGTTATTGCAGTTTCTTCTGTAGAAACAATTTTTTTTTCTCACTATTACAATTAGAATGAACCCCGATTTTTATATTGGTTTGAAGAATTTTCTGTAAATGCCTTTATATAAAGTTCTGTCCAATACAAATTACTTCAGTTCATTTCATTATTAGAATTGTCAAAGTAGAAACGAATAAATAAAATAGATTGCATTTATAATTGAAAAGGAAATTTAACCCAATTATGGTTTTCATGGAGCTGAATCCTAAATAAAATTGAAATCTTTCAAAATTGGGTTCTTGATTTGAAATGCGATTCTCGATAACCACTGATCATGGTTTGAAAGGTATTAAATAGAACTACTTAACAGAATAAAATTTTAATAGTGAAATGATTAATCTTTCAATGAAACATTTTTATTTTAATAGAGTAAGTAATATTTTTAACAATATCTTTAAAATATCATAATAACTTACTTAAAATTTTTGGAAACTGTTTAATTTATAAATATTTTTATTAATCTAGATCATTTAAAGGATTACGGGAACTGATGGCCGAGTGATTCACGTTCTACTGCTAGTGCCACAGGTTTCGGTTTTTGTGTCTTGGCTGGCTCCAGGAATGTTTGTGGTGGTTCGGAATCCACTTTAATCCATAAATCCCCTTCGACAAGGACTGTAGAGCGTTGGATGTAGTGCTGACAACCCTATCCCTTAAAATGTCAGCGTCACGGCGCCAAGCTAAACTTCTACCTACAGGTTTTCCACCTCAACTGCAGCTGTACCCTCCTAACTCGAGGCCACTTGGGTTCCTGAACTTGGCTGAAATGTTGCTGTCTACCATGTAGGATAAGAAACACCATATATAGGAATACATGTGGTATATAACTGTAACTTGAAAATCGATATCAAACAGAAAAATATCATGTACATTAACGTTTTACAAGATACATCTCTAGGCTGGAATATCCTTCCTTTGGGCTTCCAAGTATAAAAAATGAGGATTATAATCCCCATATACTATCAGCTTTGAGTATGTTTGCTCAAGATTGCATTATGTGTGCGTGATGTATAGTTTACTTTATGCACTCTGAATAAAAGCTGAATCGTCTACAGACCTTCCGTAGTAGAGGTGAATGATTATGTCCATGAACCAGGAATATGAAAAACCCGACATGTAGGTTAACAGGGAATAACTTTTAATAGAAAAATAATTTTTTTTTTAATTCAAATTACTTGTGAAAAATTTTGAAGATATATTTCCAATAAAACATTCTACAAATTGAATCTCTCCATTTTTTTAATCTATGTCCACATTTCAAGCAATACATAAAAAAGAGAAAATAAAGGAATAAGTCAACAGTAAGTTATGCTTGAGTTCCATATTAAGGAATAAATACATTTTTAAATTCGAAATTTCATGGTTCTCCTATATAA
>BPLR01009268.1:0-25413 GCA_021605095.1 Caerostris extrusa
AACTCACCACTACCAACTGTCTGTGCTGCAGTTCTCGCGATTTTCTATTACCCGTGTTATCTTATAATAACTTTTTTTAAAAAACAAATTTACATATAGCAATATTATTTTTAAAAAAGTGGTAAAGGAAAGGTGTTCCTAAATTCGCTGATGATGATTTGGCATGCTGAGAAGCACCTTAGCTACGCAAGCAGATGCTATTTTCTATCTTGTTTAAGTAGTGACGATGAAGAAAGGCTTTACAAGAAGAATATTGAAGACTAATTGGAATCTTTCCCAAAAATAAAAAAAAAAATTATGATACATTAATAGTTTAAAATTATATATATATGTGTGTGTGCGTGTGTGTACGGGATTTTTATGTAGAAAAAGAGATATATAGAAATAATTATTTAAAGAAGGAAAAATTGCATAGATAGGCGAAATGATTGCGAGAACGAGGTTATAGAAACTCTACTGTGTCCTTGGAAAATAAAAGAACTCATTTATCTTGCTTCCAATACTCGCATATGCAAATATGCGAGTCCTACTGAGGATCTACTGCTCCGTCAAATTTCGTGATCATACAAAGACTTGAAAATAAAATCTTGCGTTTGATTATAAATTCGCCCCTGATATTTCAGAAATGAGGACATCAGACAAGCTCTTCCCTCTCAAGTTTTAAGCTATTTGCTTATAAAATTGCATAAAATGTTTATAACTCCATTCCCAATATTAATAATTCTGTTTTGAATGACGTCGGTAACTATGATCACGACATTTCTGATTTCAAAAATCGCAAAAAGACCTCGTGCTGTTCTGAATATTATTCATTAACGTTTCGATATCCACTTTCCGAATGACCGTGCTGTTTCTCCCCGCTGAGTCACAATTTCCCCTCCAATTGTTTTTGTTTGTTTCTATTGTTTATTTTTCAATTCCTTCTTTTAATTCACACTCTCCCTATATATATCTTGTTCACATTTTCAATCGTTCATAAAATACTTTTTATTCATCCACTCAAGTTCAAATACATTTTTTTGAACTTGTAGTGGATGACACTACATGTTATTACAGTTTTCAAATATTAATTCAATAATTAAATTTAATTAACTAATTATATATTTTTTTAGATTTAAGTTGCATGTATCTACCAATAGATGGCGCTAGATAAACTTAAACAAAATGAATGAAAATTATTTATAAAAAGGATTTTCTGCAATATAGAGAAAAATAGGAATTGACTTTAAAAAATTTTGTTATATATTACTTGTTTATTACCTTCTTAAAAATTAAAATAATATTTAAAAAATTATATATGCATAATTTTTCTATTAATTAAAATAATTAATAAGCTAATTTTTAATAAATTAATTATATATATATATATATATATATATATCGCCAGATTGACAAGGTTCATCATCAATCTGGCAAATCGTCGTCATCGTCCTTGTGCACCCCATGACAAACTCCATGAGATGTCCAACCTCATCCATTTTATTAATGTTACACACCTTCACCTTTTATTGATGTTCACCGTTGTTAACCGTTAACGCTAATATAAAAGTAACGATTACTTTTAACCGTTAATTTTAAAGTGCCCTAAATTTTCTATGTGTGTATTAGGTTATGCAAATGGTTACTATTTAACGAAAGTGTTAATTTTGAATCGGATCATAGAACATGTTTGATGGGAGACCTATCAGGTGAAATTCTTTTAATTTTTTAGTTATAGATTCTATATCTACCAATCGCCCTTAATTTAATTTTTCATGCGCAGAAAATTAAAATTTCTAATTTAATATATATTTCTGCAATAATTAATTAATACCAAACATATATAAATAGCACGTGAAGTCAACCAATATTAAAAAAAAAAAACAAACAAGTAATATATATATTTTTTCACTCTATTGCAGAAAAGCCCTTTACAAATAAAGGCGAAATTTTCCTCTTACATCCGGCGCCATCTATTGTTAGATACATGCTACTTAAATGTAAAAAAAAAACAAAATTAGTTAATTCAATTTAATGAATGAATTAATATTTGAAAAAACTGTATTAACAACCAGTGTCATCCACTACAAATTTCAAAAAATGTATTTGAACTTGAGTGGATGAATAAAAAGTATTTTATGAACGATTAAAAATTTGAAGAAGATATATATAGGGATAGTGTGAGATAATAGTAGGAATTGAAGAATAATAAATAAGAAAAAAAAAAAATTTGAAACAAAAAAAAATTCTAAGAGTTTGCGTTTCCTTCTATGACAACTGTAGAGGAATTAAGAAATACTTTTCAAGCTCCAAAATTAATTTTGGTGTTCTTTATTTATTCTATTAAAACAATACACCGAAATTCGGAAAATCTCAAAAAGTATTCGTTGTCATTCGCATTTCTTGAAAATCATCATCATTCTGGTTATGGAGTACCTTGGCCATATATGGCCTCAAGACTCCTAATCTGGAAGTTAAAGTCATTGGATGAAAAAACATTGAATAAATAGAAGGCAGTGGGCAGTGGTCATGTCCAAACGGCAGATAAAAAGAAACATTGAAGACAAAAAGAAAAACAGAAAGGCACGGTAAAGCATGGCACAAATAAAATAATTTAAAATGCAGAAGCAATTAAATTCTTAAATTGAAACATTTGGCAATTATTTGAAATTTTTCAAGTGGAGAATTTGCGTTTTTTAACTCATTGTAGAAGTTGTCGAGACCTCCTAGCATATTAAAGATGTTGGCTACTTCCTTTAATACATAAACTGTTTTGGCAGCCGTGTCATGATCAAAATTGGCCCAGATATTATGGGGTTCAGAAATCACTGTCGGTGTAGATGGCGGCGGTCCATGCAAGAAACTTGCATAAGATACACCGGGCGTGACTTTTTCGGCTGGCGAAAGTGCTCTTAGGCAGTTCCGCGTTGCGATTGGGTGGAAGGCGTGGCTTCGGGAATTTTGGGCAACCTCGCCAAGCGGCAAGGTGCCCCATCTGGTGGCAGTTAATACACTTAGGATTTTCAATCCGTTCTTTTATGGTACAGTCTTTGAGGTAATGTTCACCCCGCATTTGAGACATCTCTTCTTATAATGGCAGTTCTTTGCCGAGTGGTGAAACAAATTACAAGAAAAGCACTGGGAAGCACCAGGCTTCCGATTAAATTTTTCAACTCGCACTGAGAAGTGGAGCAGCCGATTTACTTCAAAAATTTTCGAATTTACTTCATTTTTTTGTACACTAACTGCCAGACTGGAATTAGAGCTCTGGTTTTCAAATTGGTTAGTTGACGGACCTCATCGATCTGTAGACCAAGTTCAGCCAATCCAGTAGAGATTTCATTCAGATTGTAGCTTACCGGTAGGCCTTTCAAGACAGCTTTGAGCGGTCTTAAATTCTTAGGTGTAATTACATAGTGGACTTTGAGCTCGTTTGTGAACTTTCAGGTGTCGCTACAGAACAGGAAGTAAAATCTGGTGAACAGGGAGGCCAATGAAATACAGCATCCCTTACGTCTGCAATGCTCCAAACCAATGATACAAACATGGAAATGTTCGTTGTTAAAAACACGCTTCTGCTATTGGAGATAACAAAGCACTCCCTTACCAAAACATGTTGTCTTAGAGCAGGGGTGAATGTTTGTGAATTGAATGTTTTCCGGCCCATGAGATTTATTCCACTTTTACGAAATATGTTCATTTTATAATGGTCAAAGTAGTGAAAACAAATGTATTAAAAAAAATACATTATGTGTGCACCCATATATTTAAAAATCAATTGTCGAAATTATGAGAAATAATTAACTTTGATTTCAAAATAACATTCTTGCGAATACAGAACAGATATTGCCTGTTTTATTTATGAGTTTACAGTTATGAGTTTGCAGAATAATTAAATTACATTCTACGAATTCCTGAGGCACGCGCATCTTGGAATATATAATATAACAGGTTCTATGTTTCACTTTAAGTGATCTGGGCGAAGAAGTTACAATTCTTAGATAGGAACAGATGATTGTAGATAGCAGACCAAACCAGACTCTTAGTTCAAGTTGTTAGCGCTTTTGGTTCAACTTACACTTGCGAATCTTTTTTTCTTCCTTCTTTTTTTTTCTTCTAAAGTATTGACCAAACACAAAACACACTCAAACATAACGGACTCTAACCTACAATACCCATTACGATGTGCCAATACACAAATTGAGATCGATTTGCGAAAGCTAGTGAAAGAGTAGAGAAACAAATATCGCACTCGTCAAATAAGTTTTCATTTTTTTTTATTTCGTTTATATTTATACACTTTTTATATTTCATTTTTAGTGTTATATATTTCTTTACAATGTGCGTTTTTGTATCATTATTATTATGTTACCTATGTTTACATGTCTAAATCTGATAAGGGGATATATAATTTCATATGCGACCAGTGGAGTTATGACGCCTTTCCAAAATGGCCTGCAAGATCATTTGGGTTGGCTACCCCCTGATTTCGACAATCCAATATTTGTAGCAATAACATGGCATAGTCGCAGAACGAAAGAAGAAGAAATCCATCTCTGCTGCAAGATCTTTACAAGCAGCAGAGATGTAATGTTCCAATTCTTGGTCTTTGTGGACTTTCAGGTGTCGCCACAGAATCCAGTCCTGGGGGTAAAATCTGGTGAACAGGGAGGCCAATGAAATACAGCATCCCTTACGTCTGCAATGATCCAAACCAATGATACGAACATCGAAATGTTCGTTGTTAAAAAAAAAAAAACTCTTCTGCTATTGGAGATAACAAAGCACTCCCTTACCTAAGCCATGTGGTCTTAGAGCACGGGTGGCCAACACAAAAGATCTTGTGGGCCACTTTGGAAATGCATCCTAACTCCGCGGGTCGCATATGAAATTATAATATCCCCTTATCAGATTTAGACATGTAAATATAGATAATATAATAATAATGATACAAAACCCACATTGTAAAGAATATATAACACTAAAAATGAAATATGGAAAACATATAAGCGAAATAAAAAAATGAAATTATTAAAACATATTAATTTTATTAGAGCGATGTTGGTTTCTCCACTCTTTCACTTAGCTTTTGCAAATCGATGCGCGAATCGAGTTCGCAGAATATAATTTAATTAATCTGCGAACTCATAAATAAAACAGGCAATATCTATCACATATTCGCAAGAATATTATTTTAAAATCAGAGTTAATTTCCTCAAAATAGTTAATTTTTTTAAAATAAAAGTTAATATATCCTCACATTAGATTTAGACTCACTATAGACATTTTGTAGAGTGAAAAATTGAAACAGAATGAGTTATTACTATTGTGTTGACTATTATTCTTACATGTAAACATAGATAATATAATAACAATGATTGTTTCGCACAGAGAAATATAGAACACTAAAAATGAAATATAAAAAATGTATAAATATAAACGAAATAAAAAATATTAATCATTAAAATATATTTATTTTACTAGTGCGATATTTGTTTTTCCACTCTTTCACTTAGCTTTTGCAAATCGATATCAATTTGGGTATTTGCACATCGTAATGGGTGTTGCGTCCGTTATGTTTGAGGTGTTTTGTGTTTCGTCAATTTCATTTTCGGAGAAAAAGATTCACAGGTGTAAGTTGAACAAAAAGACCTAACAATTTGAACTAAGAGTCAGGTTTGCTCTGCTATCAACAATCGACTGTGCGTAAATCTAGATCGTTCCATCGTGAGTTCGCAGGATATAATTTAATTATTCTGCTAACTCATTAATAAAACAGGCAATATATGTCCTGTATCCGCAAGAATATAATTTTAAAATCAAGGTTAATTTTTTCTCATCATTTCGACAGTTCATTTTTGAATATATGGATGCACATATAATGCATTATTTCGATACATTGGTTTTCACTACTTTGGCCATTGTGAAATAAATATATTTTGTAAAAGTGTGATAAATCTCACGGGCCGGAAAAATATTCCGCATGTCTTAGAGTCTTCTAAGGCATTGTGTATTACCGAAATTCATGTACAATGTCGAAATAGTATGCTGCAGTAATTGTGTAGTTTCGAAGAGATGAGTCATTGTTTTAAAGATAAAAAATATGTTCGGTAACTTTTATTTTTATTAGTTTTCATAATTTGATAGATTATTAAGTAGTGCATTGAATATTTATTGCTAAACGTAAATTTTTAATTATTTTCGTTTTTAAATTAACATAATAGTAACTGCTACAAAAATGTGAATGACTTCGCAAATTATTTGTTGTATAAGATAAAATTGAAAAAAATTTTTGAATCGCTAGCATTGCTTTTCCCTATTCATCTGGCAACATGCTGTTGTGAGATCAATCCCAAACAGTATGTTTTAAAATACTAAATGTACAAAAATAAAATAATAAAAAGGGTAAATGTAAATAAATGAATAGTTTAAAAAAACTAAAAAACACGCTTTTAGAGTTAATCAAACTAAAAAGTAAAAAATAATTGTTAACATAAGAATAAAATGACTGACGAGAAAATGAATGTCACTGTTCTAAAAGCGTGGGGTGTTCGATATCAGTCGTTATAATTTTTCACTAGTTTCATTCCGAAATGCGGAGTTAGTTTAAAAACGCCATACAAAGCACCCCACACTTTTAAAACAGTGACATTCATTTTCTCGTCAGTCATTTTATTCTTATGTTAACAATTATTTTTTACTTTTTAGTTTGATTAACTCTAAAAGCGTGTTTTTTAGTGTTTTTAAACTATTAATTTATTTTTTACTTTTTAGTTTGATTAACTCTAAAAGCATGTTTTTTAGTGTTTTTAAACTATAATATTTAAATGAGGTGCCGGTATGGAGGAGTGG
Organism: Caerostris extrusa; assembly: GCA_021605095.1. Classification (NCBI taxonomy): domain Eukaryota; kingdom Metazoa; phylum Arthropoda; class Arachnida; order Araneae; family Araneidae; genus Caerostris; species Caerostris extrusa. The sequence continues at coordinate 6,832 of BPLR01009268.1, forward strand.
AACTATAGTTCTTACAATAATGTAATTGTGAGTAAAACAAAGGCTATCGCTTAAAGTAGGGCAAAAATCGAGCCCAAAGAGTCAGTTAAAAACAAATAAACAAACATACAGGTGAAACTAATAAAAGTGTATTAAAAAGAATCAACTGTTTTCTTTTTCTGAAAGATACCTGTAAAAGTTTCTTTGCAGTTTAAATAGTGTATATGAGGAGAAACAGATCTACAGGGGAAAAGTCAGTTACATACATACATACAAACATACAGGTGAAACTAATAAAAGCGTATTAAGAAAGAAAAAGTAACACTGTTCATTACACTAAAGCGAAGACGGCAAGGAGATTTGCTACTCCTTTAAACCTGTCGGGGGAAATTCTCTTTCCCAAAAGACCACCAGTTCCCTCTAGTGGTCTGGAATTTTAACAAAAGGGTAATTCCTTCTTTTAACATCCTTAGTGATCAACATACAGCAAGTTCATCTTGCGTTTGATATGAATCTTGGTTGAGTATTCATCATTTTCAGTTGACGAGAGCGTTCTTTATCATAATGGCGCACCGATCTCAGTGTACCAATGGGGATAGACCTCTTAACCCTCTCATCTTAATTCATAGATAAAATATGCGATTACCAATAGGCTGCTTATTGTTAGTTGGTGATGAAAATTAAAGTTTCTAAAAATTTAAAAATGGTACTCTAAAAATTAAAAATAATAAAAATAAATACAAAAAATAAATAAATGTAAGATAAAAACATAAAAAGTTAAAATTAAAAGAATTTAAATTAAATATTAAAAGTAACGATGAATCTCCAAGGTAAAAGACATTATAATATCCGTCCCCCTTCCCCGTAAAAAACGGCCGTTCTCAGAACCAAAGTTCTGGTATTTTATTTTGTTTTAATACTTACTTACATGGAACCCTGATAGCCGAGTGTCTAGCGCTCGGTACCACAGGATTCGTGTTCGAGTCCCGGCGGTGCTTTGGGTGTTTGTAGTTGTTCGGAATCCACTTTAAATAGTAGGTACCAGTCTAACATGAGAGTTGCGGGGGTATTATTTCTCCGCGTCCATAGTTTATCTTCAAGTTACATGCATCTCCTGGGTAGTGTTAAGTAGATAACGTCTGTGCAGCGCTTGCCTTAAGGCATCCAAGGCAACTGTCTAAGTATTTGCCAGCTGCATTGGGGAAAAAAAAATATTAATCTCTCTATATATTTTGTCTAATCCTTTTATTTACTAGAAAAAGGGGTAAAAAATAAACCTAACTTTGGTTACTAGTTGGCAAAAAGAATTATGGTGCACCTCGTAACTGAATAGCGAATGGAGCTGGGCTTAGATTCAAACCCTCGACTTTCCGTTTCTTTACCCCTGCGTAGGCTCATCTTATTTAATGATGGCCGCAAAATGTAAGACAAATGGATTATCAGAATAAAAATTATCAGAATAACAGCCACGTCAGCTGTATCGAAATCACCACTTAAACACAATACTCATACATTTTTATAGATGGAATATGTTCACCATAAATTTCCAACAACACTCGATGAGCGCGCAGCAACTGTTTTCTTTGAAATAAACAGGAAAATCGAGGAAAGATTCGCCCCGCCCCCTAGGAGGGCATTCGAAAATAATAAACAGGAAAAGTAAAACTTCTAAAAAAGGGGTTTTTTTTTTTTGCTCGTAATTCGACGTCTTTAGAGCTGAGTAAAAAACATGTTGTTTACACTTCTGCAAAATGGCAGAAGTGTAAACAACATGCTTACATTACATGTTTGTCTGTCATTAGTAAAGCCTAATGACAGAGCGTTGCGATGTACGATGTGATATAACATAAGTAACGCCATCTATTGCAAATTTTAAAAATTAATTCGCAATCCTAGTACATGAAGAAATGTTCCTTTTTTTTTTTCAATTGTTCAAAAATACTATTAATTATAATTAAAATTTCTAAAATTATATAATATTAATTAAAATTTCAGGGCCTGATGTCCGAGTGACTCTCGCTCTGGCGCTCGGTACTACGGATTTTGGATTGAAGTCCCGACGTAAAGGAATGTAGAGATTCGGAATTCACTATAAACCTTAAGTCCCGGCCTAATAAGACTAGAGATTTGGGCGTAGAGCTGGCAACCCTACCTTGTAAACAGAAACTATCCCCTGTCTTGAAATCTACCAGTAGGCAGAAAGCATTGCCCAAAATTGGAGTGTAGGGTCAGGGAGTTAGTTCTTAATATAAAATTACATAATGTGCATCAAAATTATACAAATAAAAGTATTGGCTTAACACATGAATGCTTAAACGCAATATCATTTAAATCATTTGAAAAATAAAAATGTGCTCCTTTTAAAATTAGTAAAAAGAATTATTTTTTTTTTCAGCACTTAAAAATGACAATTTTATTTGCAGTTATGTTATAGAAGAGATGAAAAAAAAAAAAAAAAAAAAAGCAAAATTAAACCAGGCAAAAACTGACATTATAAAAGATTTTTTAAGGGGCCTGAATGGCCGAGTGGCTAGCGCTCTGGCGCTGGGTACCACAGGTTTCGGGTTCGAGTCCCGGCGGTGCCATGGTTGTTTGTAGTGGTTCGGAATCTACTTTCAAAAGTAGGTCCCGGTCTAATAGGATCGTAGAGCGTTGCAGAGGCATTGTTACTCCGCGTCCGTGGCTTACCTTCAAGTTACACGCTTCCCCCTGGGTAATGCAAAGTGAGTACGTCTGTGCAGCACTTGCCTAAGGCATCCAAGACCAAGCTGTCTGTGTTTGCTAGCTGCATTAGAAAGAAAATATATATATAACGCCCGACTTTTTAATATATGTATAACGGCCGACTCGTGGCAACGTGCGCCTCTGGTGAGCATTAGGGCTGAGGTTCAATCCGCTGGCGGCTTCATTGTAGACACTGCTTTAAAAAATGAGGAGACTCAATGGAGTTTGTGATGTTCAGTATCTTGCCTCGTGAGTCAGACTACCTAGTGGGAGTTTCCGGGTTTTCTCCCGTACGATAAGCAAATGCGGGGCAGTTCCCTCTAAAAGTCCTTCCATACGGCACTTCTCTCCTTCTTCAGCGTCACGGAACCAAGTCAGACTTCTACCTAAGCGTGCTCCATCGCAACAGAGGTTGACCCCCTTTTCCTTCTTCCATGAGTGCACACGGGTTCTTGGTCTATATCAGGGGTGGCCAACCCGTGACCCGCCTTCAATATTTTTGAGGCCCATGAGATTTATCAGCCTTTGACAAAATATATTTATTTTATAATGGCCAAAGGAGGGATGTTTTAAAAAATACATTATGTTGGCATCCATCTATTCAAATATGAGCTGTCGAAATGATGAGAAAAAAATTAATTTTGATTTTAAAATAATGTCCTAGCGAATATACGACAGATATTGCCTGTTTTATTTATGAGTTCGCAGATTAATTAAATTATATTCTGCGAACTCATGATGCGCGCGCATCGATTTGCAAAAGCTAAGTGAAAGAGTGGAGAAACCAGCATCGTTCTAATAAAATAAATATTTTTTAATAATTTCTTTTTTTTTATTTCGTTTATATGTTTTCCTTATTTCATTTTTAGTGTTATATATTTCTTTACAATGTGCGTTTTGTATCATTATTATTATACACTCATGTCCATAAATAAAGGATAATTCAGAATCACACAGAAATTGAACTCTAAAATGAAAATTTCACCTGTAGAATTATCACACACATCTTGAAGGAGAATATGCAAATTACAGGAAACCACCAGATGGCGCGGATAGTACGTCACAATGACGAGAGTGTAAGAGTGGGGTATATAAGGAATGGGTGGCAAAGAAGTAAAATTGTTCACAAGCGCTTTAAAAGCCTTTCAGTGCAATAACCGCATAGTTATGGCACAAAGGAAGCATTTGGATGATTTTTTACGTTGTAGAATTATCGGACGACTGGAATGTGGACGTACCCAGCTGGAAGTATCCGAGGAACTTGGAATCGCCCAGAGTGTCATCTCCAGGTTTTGGCAACGATTCCAAGATGATGGTAATGTGAGTAGATGTTACAGCATGATAACAACCGAGTTACAACGCCGAATGAGTACCGGTATTTAGCAGTTACTGCCAAAAGAAACAGACGGAGCACAGCATCAGACCTGTCTCGTCAGCTCTCTTCAGCTACCGGTACGACAGTTTCAAGGCAGACCGTGTACAGACGCTTAGGGCACATTGGTCTATATGCTCGTAGGCCTGTCAGATGTGTTATACTTACCGCAACACACTGTCGCCTGCGATTAACCTGGAGTAGAGAGCATGCATTGTGGACCCCGCAACAGTGGTCTGGTGTGATTTTTCCGACGAGTCCAGGTTTAGTTTGCAGTCTGATTCTCGCCGGAATTTCTTATGGAGAGCGCCAGGTACCCGTTACCACCAAGAGAACACCATTGAACGACACCGTTACGGTGGTGCAGGATGACTCGTTTGGGGAGGAATTATTCTTGGTTCCAGAACTGACCTGCATGTTCAGAGTGTAACGATGACAGGCCACATCTATCGGGATGTCATTCTGGAACGACATGTACGTTTGTTTCGGGGCGCCATGGGTGCTGAATTTCTGTTTATGGATGACAACGCTCGTCCTCACCGTGCAAACATTGTAGACGAATGCCTTCAATTGGAGGATATCACCCGTATGGATTGGCCAGCATACTCACCCATACTCCATATTAACCATCATACTAACCATGTTATACTGTTTTTGTAAATAGGTTCTTTTTTAAATTTGCTCCAGGGAGTAAAAATCGCAATTTTTATTAATTATGTCAAACGTATAGCGTCTTTTTTGCTCTTTACCTTTTGTTTAATAAATAGACTTTACAAATAAGTCAAATTTGTTTTGCTTCTGTCTCTTTCTTTGCCTGAACTTCATTATCCTTAATTTATGGACATGAGTGTATATATATATATATACTTTTGTACAACAAATCAATTTACAATAGATGCTCATTAAAAAATGTGAGTATAATTTGATGGAAAATATTTTTTCAACTTTAAATTTAATAATGTTAATTGTAACCACACATATTGTTTGATGTAAGGAAAATACAAAATATTTTTCTGAACTTTACGCGGAAGTACAATCGCTTTCCACACAAAAATGATATTCTCTTTATAGCTTTCATAATAAAAATTGGAGATTTACAAAAATGGACCATTAAAAATGCCCCATTGAAATTTTACGATGCAAAGTAGTTGATTAACTGAATTAATAAACGCAGTTAATTAACTGCTAATTCGAAAATATTTCTTTACTGAAATCTAGAATAGCAGAGCAACTGATTATCATGATAAATTGAATATATAGGGAAATATATTTTTTTATATATATATATATATATATATATATATATACACTTTATTTTTATTTTTATCAAACTAAAAATTTTGGAGATAAGGGGTTCAAAATCTGACATCTCAAATGTTAAATGGCGGCCAGCTGGCCAATTGGCCTTTGGTACCAATGCTTCAGGTTTGAATCCTGGCGGTGACATGGATGCTTTTTGATTGTTACAGGTATCAGGTTCGAATCGCCGCGGTGCCATGGATGTTTGTAGTGATTCGGGATCTACTTAAAGCCGTAGGTCCCGGTCTCATATGACCGTGAAGCGTCACTGAACCCAATCAGACATTTCTTCACCCACATCATTCCCAAACTGTAAAAGGGCAACTCAGTTCTAGGCACAGTGATGTGGTGTGGTGTAGTAGTAGTAGTTGTTCTAATCCACGTTAAACTGTAGGGGTCTAATTAGCCTAAAATGTGCACAAAATGAGCACAGAGCGACACACCAAATCAAGCAATGTTAAATTAAAGCTGCACATAACAATATCTCGTCTTCTAATAATTTTTTTTTTTTTTTTGTATCAATAGAAATGTTTTTTTTTTTTCGAAATTAAAAAATAACTTTAAATAAAAATATTTAAATGTTTAAAAACGATATTAAGCATTTAATACCGTTATAGGGATAAAAGCGATGACCTATAGCTTACTGTAGTGTGCAGGTTAAGCAAACAGATTACAATTGGGTGTGATTGGTTGAGATTCTTGAGGCACAGGTTGGAGAACTCAGAGCTTTATTGACACACGCACAAACATCGCACACATGCAATTAGAGACATACAATATTTAACACATTGAAAGACAGATAATTTAAAATCCTAGGAAGGATTCCACTTCTAAGCAGAAATCCTGATACTCGGCTAAGCACAGGGCGCTTGAAATATACTTCCTCTCCGGGTAAGAGTCTGTGGGCCAACTGACCATTTCCTAAGTATAGGGAACTGCTCCTTTCAGTTCGAAGGAGAAAGCATGGTTGCAATACAAATTTTTTATGAAGTTATACGTAATTTAAGATAAGATAATTCAATTATATTTAAACATAGTGATTTAAAAAAAAAAAAAAAGGTGTGATTTTAAAGACATTTCTAGAATAATTTTTCTTTTATTTCAATATATAACTCTTTTCATTCGTTTGCTTGCTTAAAACTTAGATGATTATGAGAATGAAATTTAAATTCCTTTAATTAAAAAGTTTCATAATTAATTGATGTGATACTTTATTGAAAATTCTCTTTTTTACGTTATTTCCGTTATGACTTTGTTTTGATTTGAAGTATAATAATTGCTCAGCAAAAAATTTCTTCAGAACTGAACAAAGTTTTAGAGATGTCACCAAATGTTCGTTGAACAAAGGAATAATTCGATTAATGATTTTGCAATTTGCTCGCTATCTTTTCAAATGAATTTAGCACGAGTGGCAACGTTATTTTTGTTAGCTAACAAGATTTTTTATTGATTTTTGTGTTACACAAACCATTAAAATCTAATTAATCAGCTTTTTTCAGTTTTATCGATAAATTCAATCTGAAAATTCCAAATAGATAATATTTGGTATTCTTCACAAGAAAAAAGAAGAAAGCTATTTTCCTACTTTTCGTCTTTTCCAAAAACATGTCGGAAAGACGTCGTGAAATTTTTTTTAAATTATAGTACTTAATGTCTTTTGTTTCGATAAAATGTCACTTTACCTGCCATATAAACCTGTATGATACATCCAAAAGATATTAAACTTATATACTACAGTGCCCAAAAAGTAAGACCATTTTTTTCAAGAACTCTTTTTGTTTATTTTTCAAATTTATTTCATCGAATTCAAAGCAATCCCATCCAGACACTTATGCCAACTTTTTCCAATCCTCAATGAATGCTAAAAAGTCATCGGCAGGGATGGTCTTCAAAGCGCTGCCGATTCACGTTGAATCTCTTCAATCGACTCAAAAAGGCGTCCCCGGAGTAATCTTTTGAGTTTAGGGAATAGCCAGAAGTCGCCCGGTGTGAATATGGTGATGAATTAGGTCAATACGGTGGTTGTGGAAAGACATGGATTTCATTTTTGGCGAAAAAATCACGCAGAATCAATGCAGTGTGAGCTGGCGTAATCAGTGTTTTTGGTACTAATCGAGATTTGACGCGTTTGAGAATCAAAATGGAATTGACCGATCCTTCTGAAATTCCAGTATCATCAGCAAGGTCTATAATTGTAAATTGACGGTTTGCAAGCATCGAATCTTTAATTTTTGGACGTGAGCCTCGTCGGTTGAGGTTGATGGTCGACCAAAGGGCTCTTCGTGTTCAACGCGTTCTCTGCCTTCTTTGAACTGTTTATACCACTTCTAAACATTTCTTACCATTACAGGAATGCTCACCAAATGCCTTCTGCAACATTCTATACGTTTCTGCAAACAAAATTTAATGAAAGTTCTTTACTCAATTAATTCAGATATTTAAAAAATCGTCGGAATCACTTTTAGCGTCTCACTAAGCCAAGTATAACTCAAACACTAATGAATATTTTGATATGAAATTTCACACAATTGTCAAAGACAACCTAAAAAAAAAAAAAAAAAATTGAAATTTCATAAGTTCCAGGAATTTTAAATTGAAAATTGGTCTTATTTTATGGACACAGTAATATATATTATAAGAAAAACACGCTGCCTTTTTTTTTTTTTCAGGATCCGGCCACAAAACTCTACTCTAGTAGAAATAAATGATTATTAATGTGATGATGAATTCATGGATTATTAATGTGAAAGTAATATTTCAAAAAAATTTTATTTTTATAGAAAGATTTGTATGTACAAAAGTAAATTTTTAGTGTTTTTAACTATATCATACAAAAAATTGCAATTTTCAAAATAAATTACAAAAATTTAAAATGGTCGCGTAATACCTTCCTTTAATTGGGGAGGACTTTGACGCCACATTTCAGTAATGAGTTCTTCATAAATAAAACTGTGACATCCATGCTGCGTTCTACGAATGGTCAGTGAACGAAGTAAGAACTCCAAGTCCTGTTTCGACATAAATCTCCACAGCCATGGGTAGAAGCAGGTTGAAGAGCGGCCAATCAAGAAACTTTCCAAGAATAGCATAACAGCAAATCTAGGTGTGAACACCACCTCGAGATCCCTTTCATCCATTCTGGACAAGCAGAAACGCATGGCACAGACATTAGTTAAATTCTTTTTGGCGATTTCTATGAGAATTCTTTTTCGTTCACTCTCTGAAACTGAAGATTGAGACGTACATTGTAATTGTTCTTCAATTGATCTTTGAGTTGAAAGTGAAGGCTGCTGCGAACCACTGGCGATTTCAGAGATTCAAAAGATCTACAATTATGTATCCCGGTATACTTACACCAGTCGCTCATCCAAACTGTATTGATCAAACAACCCAACTCAACTGGATTTGAAACCGCGTAAAATAAACATCTTCTCCGCAATCTCAGGACATCCGTCTCCAGACAATAGGAGGATGCATATACACGACACATTGTCGCAGGAGTGTCTTCTCTTCGGACGAGTGCTTGGCCAGTTTTTAGTATGTCGATGGTACCCTCGGATCGCCACTGAATACTACTTACATCATCAAAATCTAGTTCTAGAACCTCTGAGTGGTCTATAAACCACTCGTAAATTAATAGCACCGTTGATTTCAGTACAAAAATCAAGTCTGGTTTTAACTTTTCAGGTATTTTTAAAACGCTCATTTTTTGTTTTACTTTTTCAGCAAAAATGGTATCAAGTAGCTCTGTCGGATGTGGAATGGTACTAAGTTTTTTTAATTCCTTAAATGGAGCTTTCATATCCGCTTGATTGCATAGTGCAACTGCAATTTTCGAGTATGCCATATGTTGGAGAGACGGGACGAAGAACATATTCGCAATGCTTTTTTGTTTTGGAAGCTTATAATCTTTGTCTGAATATTCTTAATTTATGAGAAAAATAATCATTCATAAAACTGGATATCTTGTCTTAAAACAATATATTTCTCCAGGAAGTAGTCTGAGGCAGCGGTATTGCGTTATATTTCTTGCTGTCTGGATTAATCTGTAAAAAAAAATAATAATATAGAAAAAGAAAGATTTGAAATATATGTAAAAGTACAATAATTTTTTTCAGTCAATGTAATTTTGCTATCTTAGCATTTATGTGATCTTATTTATTTATATATTTTAATATTTGTATAAATTTTAATTCAATATTTCTAATGTTAAACGAAATAATGTAATGTTTATTCATTGCTGTCTAATTAGCCTAAACTGTGCACAAAATGACCGTAGAGCGACAAACCAAACATCAAAGTGGATGAATTTTAATATGAGAGATTAGTTTGGTATGGTTTGTAACACTACGGTCATCTTGTGCACACGAGGGCTGAACAGTCTGGGACCTACAGTTTAAAGTCGATTCCAAAACGCTAACAGGCATCCACGCCACCGCCAGGACTCGAACCTGGAGCCTGTGGTACCAAAGGCGAAAGTGGTAGCCAATTGGCCATCAAGCTGTACGAGAGATTAGAGTAACCGTACACGAAGTGTTCCTCTACTCTAAGCCTAAACTATAAGAAAAATATGATAGAATGAGCCGTAAGGCTTATGATTAAAGGAACCAATTAAAATAAAAGAGGGAAAAGAAAAAAAATCAAAAGAAAAAAATAGCTTTCATGTTACACAGTGCTGCAAATTACAAAGCAGAAAACTATGTTACTCTTTAAAAAAACATTGTAAAATTTTAAAATTTTGTACAGAAATGCATTTTTATTTGTATCACAGCGTTTTGAAAAAAAAAAAAATAATTTAATGCAATTTTGAATAATTTTTTTTTAAATTTACTATTGAACTTTCATAATGCAAAAATATACATTACAATACAGCAACTTAGTAAGTTATAATGAATTTATAACTTTCTAAGATGCTGAGTAATTTATCCTTGCAGATTTTATTAATGTAGAGGATTAATACAGATTAATTTGTAGAATATCCATGAATTATTTTGTTTAAAACATTGTCAAATATTTTATTTTAAACATAAGATTGAATTTTTCAAGCGGTATAACTAATTTTCATTGCTCTTTGCTGCAGGCTGTAAGAAAATTTTTTTCACATGTAATTAATTAATGTGTAAAATTTATTTGTAAAAGAAAAGATTAAAAAAATCTATTTAAAAAGAAATTGATTTAATAAGAAAAATGATTTTTCTATTCAATTTCCTCATTGTATATTTTTTTAGTGAAAAAAAAATATATTTGTTAAATTTAAATTTTTCTTATTTCCTATATTGATAATTATTGATCGTATAGTCAAAATAAATAAATAAATATATAAATAAAAAAATTCCCGAGTAAGCATAGACACACAAATATTATTACATACATTAACACACAAAAATTATCCAGTGTCACAATGAACACTTATATTGATAAATGAGGCATTCCCGGTTTTTATCAGTTGAATTAAAATTCTGTACTTATTAGAAGAATATATATATATATAATATCATAGAATAAGCATGAAATACATAATAAAATAAATCAAACAAAAGTGCTAAAAATTGAGATTAAAAAATATATTACAAAAATTAATTTAAATGTCAATGCCAATTAGGCATGGAAATAGCATCAAACGAAATTAAAAAAAAAAAAAAAAAAAAAAGTACTTACATATTAACGCCACCGTAGCAGAAGTTGCGCCAATAAAGAGCTGCCAATGCGCCAAAATAGAGACTGTTTTGAAACTATGTTAAACTCTATGTCGGCCCATTTTCCACCGAAACTGATTGACTACTTTGTTTTTAAATAAAGTGTTTTGAATTTTGAAAGTGTTTTGATTTTAAATAAAGTGTTTTATATATTTTATGATTTGTCACAAAAATTTTAAGTGTAGATTGGCGCCACTTAAAAACCGCCAAATCTGTAGCTGCGGTGGCCAAAAAAAAATTAAAATAAGCAAAAAAAAAAAAGGTTTCAAAACTGAAAAAGCTTAACTATGAACTATTTTTTAAAGAGGAAACATATAACCATTTAGTTATTTTACATTCAAACGACTACGTCATCTATGGAACTTTTTTTTTTTGTGCGGAGGCTTCTGGCCGAATCACACATTGACAACCAAACTTGACACTGGAAACAACATTTGGTTAGTAAGCAATCGCCAATCAATGCTCAAATTTCCCCCAAAGAAATTAAATAAATATAAATACTAATAAGATTTTTGCATACCTTGAACGATTTCCAGTTTTGGAATGTTAGAACTAGAGTTTAAGTCACACAAAATACAGTGGAAAAGTCTGTCGTCACTTTGCAGAGACGGTTAACTGTTCACTTTTTTCCCATGGTTCCTCATTCTCGTCGTGACGTCAATTTCAATTGGCGCCAAAAAACAATCGAGCCTTCTGGGGAGAGGAATTGTGCACCATGAAACCACCAGGCAGCGCTATCGGTTCTTAGGGAAAAGGGAATTTTCCCTTCAACTTGTAGAGAAGATTGTCCACCGGATGCGTTGATGCGGTCACTTTTTTTAATTACTGTAGCGTGCTGTGTTTCGACATATACTCCGAACCGTCATTGTGCTGCAGTTTTTAAATAATATGTGAGTTGATATTATTTATTTTATATCATTTACACTCTTTTATTATAATTTATTAGTTAATTAGCGTTTTAGTGAATAATTTTTTTTTTTTTACATATTTAATTGTTCTGCCTTGTGTCGCCATTTTCTCGATAGCTTTATCGTGCTGCAGTTTTTTTTAAAATAATTTCTTAATTTATGTTATTTGTGTGGTGTAATTTACTTTATTTTATTATAATTTATTATTTAATGCTTCAAATTCTGCCGCCAAATTCCCATCGCCAAGAGGGCGATAAATGAATCTCATGGTTCATGATAACCCTACAGAATTCTTTTCAATGCCATCTGCGGGCCAGAGTTGGCCCGCGGGCTGATCTGCAAATATCCCCACGCGGGTGGGGGAATCTGCCGTCAAGTTTGAGCGGAAATTCGGGAAATTGGGGAAATGTAAGGGATAATATCCAAGTGGTTCTGCGTTTTTTGCTAAAAAAAAAAAAAAAAAAAAAAAAAAAAAAAAATGCTGAAAACTGGTAATGTCTCATTTATCAAAATAAGTGTTCATTGTGACACTGGATCATATTTGTCTTTCCATGCTCACTCTGTTCTTTTTTTTCGACTATGTGACTACTAATGATCAAACGTAGAAAACCAAAATAAAAAAAAAATTAATCACTATTCAATCAAAGTAATTCCTAGCTACTTTACAAATTAGTTGATATGAATATGAAGTATAGAATCTGTAATGAAGAATTTGTAGGTTGTTGTATCGTAATTTGCATCATGTAAATTTAATAGTAACTAATTAAAAAAAAATTTTTTTGCATTAAATATTTTTTTTAACTCTGCAATGCAAATAAAAATACTTCTTTTGAACAAAATTTTAAATTTTACAATGTACTGTATACTTTTTCGATCGCGGGCCAAAATTCGAAAAAAACAAAAACAAAATTAGCCGGAACAAGATAAATTTTTCTAAAATTTTAAAAACAATATACAAGTATTAGAATTTAAATATGTTAATGAGATGAATGAAATTGCGATTTCATTTTTAAAAGTTCCTTATATTGAGGTTCGAAATGAGATGTACTGATTCTAAGGAACGAGACTAAATGTTCATCTGTCAGTCTATTTCTGAAATACACTGAAGTGACAAAAGTCATGGGATAGCAATATGCAAAATTTCAGATGGCAGTAGCATCGCGTAGAACAGGTATAAATGCGCAGTGCTTTCATTTCTATTCAAGTTATTCATGTGAAGAGGTTTTGACGTGATGATGACCGCACGACGGGAATTAACAGACTTTGAAAGCGGAATGTTAGTTGGAGCTAGACGCATGGGTCATGCCATTTTCGAAATCGTTAGGGAATTCAACATTCCCAGATCCACTGTGTCAAGAGTGTGCCGAGAGTATGAAATTTCAGGCATAACATCCCACCATGGACAGCGCAGTGGTCAACCGCCTGCACTTAACGACCGAGACCGGCGACGTCTGCAAAGAGTCGTAAATTCTAACAGACAAGCTACACTGCGTCAGATAACAGCAGAAATCAATGTGGGACGTACAAGGGACTTGTCTGTTAGAACTGTGCGGAGAAATTTGGCTTTCTTGGGCTATTCCAGCAGAAGACCGACTCGAGTGCCTTTACTGACAGAACGACATCGCTTGCAGCGACTCGTGGGCACGTGAGCATATCGGTTGGTCCCTAGATGAATGGAAAACCGTGGCCTGGTCCGATGAGTCACGATTTCAGTTGGTAAGAGCTGATGGTAGGGTTCGAGTGTGGCGCAGACCCCACGAAGCCATGGACCCAAACTGTCAGCAAGGCACTGTTCAAGCTGGTGGTGGCTCCGTAATGGTGTGGGCTGTTTTTTCATGGCATGGACTTGGTCCTCTGGTGCGACTGGACCGAACATTGACTGGAAATGCTTATGTTCAGCTACTTGGAGATCACTTGCAGCCATTCATGGACTTCATGTACCCAAACAACGTTGGGATTTTTATGGATGACAATGCGCCATGTCACCGGGCCACAACTGTTCGCGATTGATTTGAAAAACATTCTGGACAATTCCAACGAATGATCTGGCCACCTAGATCGCCCGACATGAAACCCATCGAGCATTTATGGGACATCATCGAGAGGTCTGTTCGTGCACAATATCCTGCACCATCAACGCTTTCACAATTATGGACGTCTATCGAGACAGCATGGCTCAATATTCCTGCAGAAGACTTCCAACGACTTGTTGAGTCCATGCCACGTCGAGTTGCTGCACTTCGCCGGGCGAAAGGAGGGCCAACACGATATTAAGAGGTATCCCATGACTTTTGTCACTTCAGTGTAATTCTTTCTAAAGTTCATAGTTGATAGCCATCTTAATAGGGTTGTCCGCTTTTTCTTTAGGGTTGTCTCAAAATCTGCCAGTAGGCAGACGGCCTTGGACCACTATGGGGCTAATGCGCCAATGATGACGATATTCTAAAACTTTTAATCAGACAAACAAAAAATATGGTATACTTCTTTTATACTGCAGAATCGGGGGCCTGAGGGTTAGCGCTCGGTCCCACGTGTATCGGGTTCGAATCCCGACGGTGCCATCGATGTTTGTAGTGGTTCGAATCCACTTTAAGCTGTAGGTCCTGGTCTCATTTGACCGTAGAACGTCACAGAGCCCAATCAGACTTCTCACCCACATCACTCCCAAACTGTAAAAGGGCAACTCCGACTAACATTTTTCGTATGGCCGACACAATTTCTGAACTACAGTTGATGAAGGTCTTCCTGTGTGTACTTGATCCAGCAGAGAACTTCGACCTCTACGAAATTCTGTAAACCATCTAAATACAGTAGCACGAGATGGAGCTGGCTCCATATGCTAGCTGTAGACATTGAAAGCATTCTTCTTGATTTAACCCCACTATAAAATCAAAGCGCGATAATGCTCTCGCATCAATTCCATTTTCCTTTCTTCCAAAATCTATTCTACGACGCCTAAATTGCAATTGTTGCCCCAAATTACAGTCTGCAACCATTAAAAGAGTTCAAATTTACAAATTTAACGAATATTTTTTTTTCTTGCGTTTGTCTGCCACTGTCTCAAAATTTCAGAGTTACCCTCGTATATTGAGACTACTAAAAGATCATGGGTAACTCCAGGAGAACATCGACATCGACTGCAAGACGAAAGACAATGCTCTGTGCTTGGTGGGATCTTTTATGAGCTGCGAAAACCTAGCGAAACTGTTAACATTGAACTCTGCCAACAACAAATGATCGATTTGAATTAAACTTTGCTTGAAAACTACCAGAATATCAAAAAAAGGTAACAAAAATGATTTTGTTTAATGATGATGCACCATCACACACAGCAAAAGTGGCCAAGGAAACGATTGAGGCATTTAGTTGGTAACATACTTTCGCATGCAGCTAACTCACCAGACTTGGCAAGGTCCGATTACCACTTATTTGCATCGATGGGACACGCATTTGAAAAGTGCTTCACTTCTTACGAAGATGACTCGAGAACTGGTTTGCATCAAAAGAGCAACAGTTTTTTCTGGCTTAGTATCCACAAATTGTCAGACAGGTGGAGGAAAATGTATACCTAGGACAATGGGCAATACTTCGAATAAAATATTTTTTATTATGGTGTATTGTCAAAAATTCCGGTTTCATATTTACATGCCTGGTATGTGAAGATCAAATGATAATTTGGAAAGTTATTAACAGGCCATTTTCTATTTTAGCCTATTGTACATTCGAAATGGATCCTATTCTGATGTTTACATCACCGCAGGTTTGGCTTCGTTTGTCGTTCTACGGTCATTTTTGCACACTCTAGGCTAATTAGACCGGGGATCTAAAGTTTAACGTGGATTCACAACTACTAACAAGCATCCATGTCACCGCCAGGATTTGAAGCTTTTTTCTCTTTATGACTCTGTAAATTAACATAGAACAGCTTTTGGTGAAGAAGTTGAGGTCATTCAAATTTATATGAAATAATTATAGATTTTCAAATCGTAAATTTGAAAGTGGTTTTGCTCTCCGATTCATAGTCAGCCCTATGCATTTTTCGTTTAATAGCCATTCTAAATCAAATTAAATTATCCGATGTCGAATTTCTTCGATTATTTAAAAACAAACACTATAAAGTTATATTACAGTGAGTTCTAGGACTTAGCCGTATCTTTTTGTAACATGGGACATTCAATAGAATACAAAATGACTCGTTATTTTAACAACCAGCCAACTCTTAGATGTCTTATTAATCAATTATGCTGTACATAAAAACACATTTTGAACAAAATACAATTGCAAGACAAAGGAGGAGACGAAGATTTTGTGAATACTCCCGATGGTCTATGGCAGTGGTCTCCAAACTTTCCAGCCTTAGGGCCATACTGTTTACCCAGTATGTACCAAGGGCCAAAACCATTTTAATTTTTCTGCCATTATCTATAATTTCAGTTAGTTGTTATGCTTAAGTTACATTTTCTGCATATTATGCATGTCATTACGCTTTACCAAGCAGGTAAATAAAACAGTTATTATTATTCTGTATTTTTTATCCAACTTATTACAGCAACAATAAGCTATTCGTTGTCGCGGGCCGGATTGATGACACTGGCGGGCCGTAGTTTGGAGACCCTGGTCTATGGCATGAGGTTGTAGACTAGTTCCGGTTCTTCCACGTTACCTCACGACTATCTATGGCCGTAAATGCCAAAACGTTACAGGTTCTCCAATTTTTTGGTCTCTTTTGTGGCATGATGATTTTGGTGATTCTATTGAGTTTCCAAATTTTCATGTCTTGCCTTTACGCAGTTTTCAACAGGACAATGCGAGATCATATATTGCACAATGTGCAGTTCAGTAATACCCATCAATTTATTACTTTCTTGTATTCCACGGGAAAACATCTGGTAAATGATCGCCCAACACATGTCACATTATAGATAATATGATACACCAGTTGAATATATGGAAGTAAGAGATACATGATCAAAGCTTTTGCATTAATTATCAAAGAGTGTAGCAGAAGTAATTGCAACACAAGAGCAATATCAATCACAAGCATAATATAGTAATTGCAACACTCCGCAAAATATCTTTATTTTCACTTATTTTGAAAAATAATTATGTTTGAATTAAACACATGGTTAAAATATTCTTCATGGAATTTCATTTTAGGACCTACAGTGCAGATGGTAACAAACCTTTTAGTTTGATGCAGGTTCAAGGCCATCAAGATGTTAGAAAAGTCAATCACAATCATAACACGTGACAATAAGAAAAATACTACTGTGCCCAAAGAGTAAACCAATTTCCAATTTAAATTTCCCGGGCATATGGAATTTCAATTTTTTTTCTTCTTTTAGGTTGTTGGCACTGTCCTTGATATCTGTGTGAAATTTCACGTCAAAATATACATTGTTTTTGAGTTACGCTTGGCTTTGCGAGACGCTAAAAGTGACGTCGGCGATTTTTGAAATGTCTAAATTGAGCAAAGAACTTGCATTAAATTTTGTTTGTGGAAAACGTATAGAATGTGGCAGAGCATTCAATGAGCATTCCTATATCGGAAAGAGATGTTTACAATGTGGGTATAAAACAGTTCAGGCAGAGAATCTTTGGAAGACGACGAGCGCTCTGGTCGACCATCAACCTCAACCGACGAAGTCACATTCAAAATTATAGATTTGGTGATTGTAAACCGTAAATTTGCAATTGGAGATTCCTTGCTGATGATGTTGAATTTCAAAAAGGATCGGTCAATTCCATTTTAAAATATGTTTTGGGCCTTTGGAAACGCGTCCAGTCTCGAGTGGTACCGAAAAACTCTGAATTTTTTGAAAACATCGTCGCGTCGAAGCAAAAACAATATCTGACTATCAGGACAAAGGAAAAATGCATCATTAATTGGATGAGACTTGGGATTTATGCTACGACAAGAAAACAAACTGATCAATCGAGCAAATATCGTGACAAAGGTGAAGTAAGACAAAAGAGCTAATGCCAAAAAGTCAGTCTAAAAATCAAGGTCTGCTTGACTGTTTCTTCAATCAAGGTCTGTCTTTACTGTTTCTTCTATTACCGTGGTGTGGTGCATTATGAATTCCTTCCCTGTTAGCAAGGAATATTATTTGAGTATTATGCGTCGTTTGGCGCGTGAAGCTATCTTCACAAAAGATGCCACTAGTTTATGGCATGTAACTCTGTTTGCATCGATATCGTGGTGTCTTACATTGCATGAGCTCTCGATTCTTTTCACCATAATGAAGCCCTTATATCGTTCACAACCACCGTATTCACACCTCGTGCGACTTCTGGGTATTTCCTAAAACCTGGGTGCGCGTCACTCCGGGACACCGTTTAAGTCGATTGAAGAGATTCAACATGAACTGTCGCTGCGCTTTCCTGAGGGGGACATTTCTGGAAGGCGATGAAACAATGGGAAAAGAATGTAATAAAGAGCGCTGAAAAAAAATGAATAATTGCTTTGTCTTTTTCTGGGTAATAGTAGTACGGCGAACTTTATAGCTTCATCTAAATCAAGAGTTGTTTAAAAAGGAAATGGAAATTTATTTGTCTAATATCAAAGAATAAAAAATGCTTAAACTTACCTCAAAGCAAATTC